>WNWK01006966.1:0-99420 GCA_009830355.1 Cherax destructor | reverse complement strand
GTTTCGGACTTGTATATAAGTGTAGTACCGTGACACATCTCGAAGCCGTACCTCTAATCCCGTGTTGACGACAATCCTCTTCTCCTGATACGTGTCAACCACTCGCTCATATGCGCTGGCCACTGCAAACTTGACAAAAATCCTCGACGAACCGTTGAGAGATATCCCAAATAATTCTTCAATGGATATCCCTAAAGAATCCCTCAAAATAGCTGGGAGGAGAACATCTGCGTTGCTTGGGTAAATCGCGCCCTGCAACACTTCAATACAGACAGTATTGACACGTCGTCTGTAGCGCTCCACCATGTTGATGAAAACTACCAGTTCTCAACTCCACCGCTAGGGACCAGAAACAAGCACACCCGCACTCCGCAAAGGCTGGGCAGCGAATATATGTCCTAGTGTTTGCTTATGTGTTTTTCTAAACCAATTTCCAGCAATAATCCAAGCTATACCAAACCTAGCTTCAGTTGTAATGTTACATTCATGGTGACGCTTAAATTACTGGCTTTAAAATGGTTGATAATTTTTATGACAGATAAGGCACAGAGCCTTTTTACTCTTAACAGTAAAAGCAAAATCGTTCTCTCATTTTTTTTAAAACTCTCTTTTCCTGTTCATATTTCCGTTTTATACTCTTCTGTTGTTCGGTCATTTTAAACCAAAGTTTTAAAACTTTAACTATAATCAGTCTTAAGTATTTATTAATCAGAAAATTGCTTATCTACACTGCACTAGTTATATTCCGCTACCGCAGCGCGCACGTAACTTGTGTATACTGCTTGAAGAGTGATGCCGTAGAGTCCACTTGTATCATTCCTAATTGTTTATAAAAAAAATTGAGTATATTCAGCGAGTTAAACAGAGGTTTGGACACATAATGCATATTGATATTTGAAAATATAATGTGAATTACCTGTATATATATATATATATATATATATATATATATATATATATATATATATATATATATATATATATAAACTATTCTAATATTGGTACGTACTATACTACTATAGATAAATATAAAAATTTTGGTAAAATGTCATGGAAAAAATATTTTCTAATGAGCCGCAGAGAGTAGCTTCAGGAGCCGCATGCGGCTCGTAAGCCGCAGTTTGCCAACCGTTGCAGTATAGTCTAGACCCATGGTTGACTCAAGAGTCATGCCGTACTTAAAGACCCGAAACTATCTTTCCCCTCACTTGAATGGTTTTAGAAAGGTAATATAATTTATTATGATATTACAGAGTACTTTGTCATGTAGTAAGTCAAACAACACACACATGCACCCTCTCTCTCCCCCTCTCTCACACACACAATAGAATATAAATAAAATAAAAAACAATAAAAAGATGTGAATATACATAAAACACCCAAATACTATCATATTAAGTAAAATAACCAGCATCGGTTAATAATCCCTATAAATTTTGAATGGAAAAAGACTTCCCTAATAGTTGCAACAACGTTTTTGGGAGTGTTTCGAGTCCTCCGAGTTCTGCTTCTGGTCCTCTTTTCCAAAGAACACAAAAGCAACAATGGCTGTGGTGACCTATAGCACATCAGATAGATGAACTACTGATCACGAGTTGTCAACTTGCGTCGGAGATAACGGAAGTTGTAATAATATTGGTAGAATTACCGACAATATGTTAGGTAAAAGGACACAAATGCAACTAATGTGACATTTTATAGTGGCAACGTTTCGCTCTCCAGGAGCTTTCTCAAGCCGTTACAAGCATTACATGGACACAGTGGGCTTATATATACTCTTAAAGTGAGGTGAAATACTAGTGGTGGTCGAAGTAGTAGTGATATAAATAGTAGTAGTAAGAACATAAGAAAGGAGGAACACTGCAGCAGGCCTGTTGGCCCATACTAGGCAGGTCCTTCACTATCCGTCCCACTAACAGAATATTTGCTCAACCCAATTTTCAATGCTACCCAAGAAATAAGCTTTGACAATTCTACCCACTCATGCGCGAGTCCCACTCAAATCCAACCCCTCTCACTCATGAATTTATCCAACCTAAATTTGAAACTACCCAAGGTCCTAGCTTCAATAACCCTACCAGGCAGACTGTTCCACTCATCAACTACCCTATTTCCAAACCAATACTTTCCTATATCCTTTCTAAATCTAAACTTATCTAACTTGAATCCATTATTGCGGGTTCTCTCTGGAGAGATATCCTCAAGACCTTATTTATATCCCCTTTGTTAATACCCATTTTCCACTTGTATACCTCGATCATGTCTCCCCTCATTCTACGTCTTACAAGTGAATGTAATTTTAGGGTCTTCAATCTTTCTTCGTAAGGAAGATTTCTAATGCTATGTATTAATTTAGTCATTCTACGCTGAATGTTTTCTAACGAATTTATGTCCATTCTGTAATATGGAGACCAGAACTGAGCTGCGTAATCTAGGTGAGGCCTTACTAATGATGTATAAAGCTGTAATATAACCTCTGGACTTCTGTTGCTAACACTTCTTGATATAAATCCCAGTAATCTATTTGCCTTATTACGTACGCTTAGGCATTGCTGTCTTGGTTTAAGGTTCCTGCTTACCATCACCCCCAAGTCCTTCTCGCAATCTGTATGGCTAAGTTCTACGTTATTTAACTTATAAGTGCTTGGGTTATGGACACTCCCGAGCTTCAGAACCTTGCATTTATCTACATTGAACTGCATCTGCCACTTTTCTGACCACGAATTAAGTTTGTCTAAATCTTCCTGAAGTTCTATGACATCTATGTTTGAATCAATTATCCTACCTATCTTCGTGTCGTCGGCGAATTTGCTCATATCACTAGTAATTCCCTCATCAAGGTCATTGATATATATTATAAATAACAATGGGCCTAAGACTGATCCCTGTGGAACACCACTTGATACAAGTCCCCATTCGGATTTAACCCCATTTATGCACACTCTCTGCTTCCTATTGGTGAGCCATGACTCGATCCCTGACAGCACTTTTCCCCCAATGCCATGAGCTGCCACTTCTTTAACAGTCTCTGGTGCGGTACTCTATCAAAAGCCTTACTAAAGTCTAAATAAACAATATCGAATTCTTTATCGTGATCAACAGCCTCAAAAGCTTTACTGAAGAAGGTTAATAAATTAGATAGGCAGGAACGGCCCTCGTGAATCCATGCTGGGTATCATTAATCAAATTATGGTTATCTAGATGGCTTCTAATAATATCAGCTATAATTGACTCTAGTAATTTGCCTACAATTGAGGTCAGGCTTATTGGGCGGTAGTTTGACGGTAGTGACTTGTCCCCTGCTTTAAAAATAGATGCGTAGTAGTAATACAATCAATATGCACATGAGTAAAAGGTAATAAAATAAATACTTGGGTAGTATAACAATGGGTTAGACAAATATTAAGAACATAAGAACATAAGAATGGAGGAACACTGCAGAAGGCCTACTGGCCCATACAAGGCAGGTCCATATCAAAACCACCACTACCTAAGAATTTATTCCCGTACTCACGACACCAATCAAACCCAGCCCCTCCCACTCATATATTTGTCCAATCTCTTTTTAAAGCCACCCAAGGTCCTAGCCTCTATCACGGTACTCGGAAGATTGTTCCACGCATCTACAACTCTGTTCGAAAACCAGTACTTGCCTATGTCCTTTCTAAATCTAAATTTATCCAATTTAAATCCGTTATTTCTGGTTCTTACTTGGTTCGATATCCTCAGTATTTTACTAATATCTCCCTTGTTTATGCCCATCATCCACTTGTACACCTCGATGATATCTCCCTCATTCTACGCTCTCCAGAGAGTGGAGATTCAACGCTCTAAGTCTATCTTCATACGGGAGATTTCTTATACTGTAAATCATTTTAGTCATTCTTCTTTGTATGTTCTCCAATGAATCTATATCCATCCTGTAGTAAGGAGACCAAAACTGAGCTGCATAATCCAAATGAGGTCTCACTAGTGATGTATAGAGCTGTAAAATAACTTTTGGACTTCTGTTGCTTATACTTCTTGAAATAAATCCTAGTAATCTGTTAGCCTTATTGCGCACACTTAGGCACTGTTGTCTTGGCTTTAGATTCCTGCTTACCATGACTCCCAAGTCTTTTTCACATTCTGTATGATCAAGCTCTACTTCACCTAGTTTATAAATTCGAGGGATATTTTCATTACCAAGGACTAGTACCTTACACTTGTCCACATTGAACTTCATCTGCCACTTTTCAGACCAAGACATTAATTTGTCCAAATCCTCCTGGAGTTTACTGGTGTCCTCCTCAGAATGAATCATACGGCCTATTTTTGTATCATCAGCAAATTTACTCATGTCACTTGCAATTCCTTCATCAAGGTCATTTATGTAAATTATGAACAACAATGGGCCTAAAACCGATCCTTGTGGAACGCCACTAGTGACTAATCCCCATTCAGATTTGACCCCATTAATGGAAACTCTCTGCTTTCTATTGGTAAGCCATGCCTCTATCCATGCTAGAACTTTACCTCCTATACCATGAGCTGCCACCTTTCTTAAGAGTCTCTTGTGAGGTACTCTATCGAAGGCCTTACTGAAATCCAAGTAAACTATATCATATTCTTTATCACTGTCTACTGCCTCAAATGTTTTATTGAAAACGTCAGTAAATTTGTTAGGCAGGAACGACCTCTCGTGAACCCATGCTGAGATTCATTAATCAAATTATGTTCTTCAAGGTGACTTCTAATAATATCAACTATAATTGATTCTAATAATTTGCCTACTATAGATGTGAGGCTTATTGGACGGTAATTTGATGGAATTGACTTATCCCCTGATTTGAATATAGGAACTACATTAGCTATCTTCCACATCTCTGGCACAATACCAGTTAGGATGGACGTATTAAACACATTCGTTAATGGCTGACTAAGTTCCATCTTGCATTCTTTAAGTACCCTGGAAAACAACTCGTCGGGTCCCGGGGACTTATTCTGCTGGAGGTTGAAATATAGAAGGCCTGTAGGAGTATTCCACATCTACGATGTGCTGAATTAGCAGGAGAGACTATGTGATGGTAGTGTTAACTGTTTTCAGGAGGATTCTTGCTAAGACTTCAGAGATGGTGAAGCTGCCTTTGTTTTGTTTAATTGTGTTAGAAACAGAGATAAGTGCTGATTCAAGGCATTTGCGTCTACGGAAATTAGTTTCTTTGATAACTAGTCGGGCGTCTTGAATTTCATGAGATGATTGTTGGAATTTCGGTGTTGTACGCAGGCGTTGTTCTGCATGCAGAAACGATAACCTGAACAACGCCTGCGTACAACACCGAAATTCCAACAATCATCTCATGAAATTCAAAGACGCCCGACTAGTAATCAAAGAAACTAATTTCCGTAGACGCAAATGCCTTGAATCAGCACTTATCTCTGTTTCTAACACAATTAAACAAAACAAAGGCAGCTTCACCATCTCTGAAGTCTTAGCAAGAATCCTCCTGAAAACAGTTAACCCTACCATCACATAGTCTCTCCTGCTAATTCAGCACATCGTAGATGTGGAATACTCCTACAGGCCTTCTATATTTCAACCTCCAGCAGAAATATTTGTCTAACCCATTGTTATACTACCCAAGTATTTATTTTATTACCTTTTACTCATGTGCATATTGATTGTATTACTACTACTACTACTACTACTTATATCACTACTACGTCGACCACCACTAGTATTTCACCTCACTTTAAGAGTATATATAAGCCCACTGTGTCCATGTAATGCTTGTAACGGCTTGAGAAAGCTCCTGGAGAGCGAAACGTTGCCACTATAAAATGTCACATTAGTTGCATTTGTGTCCTTTTACCTAACATAACGGAAGTTACCTATCCCGACAACTACCCTAGTCCCTACAAGGGTAGTTGTGGGTGACCTTGTGAGGCAGCAGGATGTTCCTCCCTGTTATCCTGTGTTTCTATCAGACACCCATGGCAGAAGAATTCCAATGTGGTTTCCACCAAGAGATGACAACAGAGGTTGGTAGGCTGTGTTAATAGTTACCTTGCCAGGTGGTGGGGCCACGTGAAAAGGGCCCAAAGGTGAGCAGGACTCTATACCATCGAAGAGGATCTCATGGCAGCTGGGGTAATATGTCTAGAGGCAATAGCTGCATAAGATAGACCAATATATTGAAGGTATTCCCTCCTACCGGCCAATACAAAGCCTAGTTTCTCCACATAAACAATGCTCTAGCACTCTCCCTCATGTGCACTACACATTATATTTTTGGAACCATCAAGTCGTGACACTGCAAGACTCCAGTACAGGATTTAGGCAGTGTCAAATTTGGCTTCACTGGTGGCCCATGATGCATTGTACAGAGATGGAATCTGGATACACATCCATATTCCAGGGAAATGTCTGTTTGGTCGAGTGTGAGGACTAGTGAATCAAGTGTTTACCAGAACAGCACCCACTTTATTTTTAGTCCATCAAACCACACCCACTCCAGGCTTAAGAAGCCGAATATCTTCCTCACTCTCATGCTCAAGCAACCAATGGGAAATGATGTTGAAACACTGGCTCAAATAATCAGTGACGAGCACAATTTCCTTTAGGTCACAACGATATAAGAGAAGAATACGAGCCTGCCAAGTCTTGATCAACATAATTTCCTTTGAAATCTTGTGGATATTGGGCTGCAATTGTTACAATTCATAATCGGACTGTAATATACATGACCATGTGACCCTCTATTAAATCCTGCTAATTGGCCCTGGAGTGGTAGGTTGAAGTATCCTCCGAAGTGTAACATAAAGGAGTAGAAAAGGGTAACATACAATTCAGCAAATGACTAGTTAGCATATATAAAATAACTACAAGCCTGAAATTTATCATGCCGGAAGTAAATAACCTGCCCAACACAACTACCTGCCTGGAGTGTTCCAAGTGCCAACGGTTGCAGACGAGGTTTCCTGGTAAGTGACATGATCAATGAGGCTGTTGGTGCTAGAATACACCCCAGCCAGGTTGACCAGGAACTGACATTAGTAACTTGTATAGTTCTTTCTTGTAGACAGCCAGGGACCTATTGGTAATCCCCTTTTAACTTGGAGGACATTGAAGAGTCTTGGGCCCTGCACACTTATTGAGCTTTTTCTTAGTGTGTTCATTGATTCACTGTTTTTCATTGGGGGCACTTGGCACCATCTTCAAAGCCTCGTATTATAATAGAGAATGAGTTGTTTGTACAGATTTGGAACGAGTCCTTCTAGAATTTTTCATGTGAAGATAATGTATTTTTCTCGCCTATGTTCCAAGGAGTACTGATCGAGAGATTTCAAACGTTCTCGGTAATTTAGATGCTTGACTGAATTTACGTGAACAGTGAAGATTCTCAGCCAATTTTCCAAGTCTACACTTTCGCTTTTTGTGGACGAATCAATTAAGAATAGAGCGGTATTCCAGCCTGGAGAGAACAAGTGACTTGAAGAGTAGAATCATTGGTTTGGCATCTCTTGTTTTGAAAATTCTAATTATCCAGCCTATCATTTTCCTTGTGACTGCGATAGTGGCACTGTTGTGATCCTTGAAGGTGAGATTTTTCCCATAATCACTCCAAAGTCTCTCACATTAGTCTTATACTCTATTGAGTGATTTGAGTTTGCTTTATACTCCACTCCAGTCTTTTTCTCCTAAATCATATCACAAAAGATTAACTGAAACTTGGCCTCACTGAATATCTTATTGTTCAATGTGTCTCACTGGAAGGCTTTCTTTATATCTCTTATTCCGATATCAGTAGATCAGTGGAGTGAGACAAGAATTATCAACGTCACACAACACAACACAGATGAACCATGCCAGTCCAAGGACTCAGCACTAAAAGGCGCTACTCGTGGAACAACGACTCTCAGGGCACCTTGGAGGAGGTGCAAGCCCCCCCCCCCCAAGAAGATCAAGGATCAACCGAGTGGCGGGGATACCGCCATAGAGCTGAACTCCCCATCGGTCCAGACAACGGTGCCGGGGCTTGCCCAGGATCCCAGCCTGGAGGATCCTGCCTCAGATGGGGTTGGGGAGTTTACCCAGACAGCCAGTTCCTTCAACAGGTTTATATTCCCCACCTACGAGATGGTGAGGGAGTTGGAGACAGCAGTCCCCTCCAGCAAGCTCAGCTGCGAGATCACGCTCAGGGGAGAGATCCTAGCCAAGCCTCGGGACGAGGATACATACGTCAGGATCAAGACCATGGCTTCTCAGAACCCAGGGATAAGGGAGCTCTTTGCCCAGGACAAGGTGAGCAAGGGGGTTGTCGAGCACGTCCCTGTGCCCATCCCAGCAGAGCGCTTCCTCGAAGTGCCCAACATATCCAAGGCCGAAAGACTGACTATGGGAACCAACAAGGCACCGACTCGAAGTGTATTGATCCACCACAGGGGGCCCCTTCCTGCCCACATACACCTAGGAATGTGGGGGAAATTCAAGACCCAGGCCTACATAGATGGCCCACTCCAGTGCTACAATTGCCAGGGATTCAACCACATTGCAGCCACCTGCCAGCATGTGAAAAAGTGCGGGGTCTGCAGCAAGCAGCACGACTCCAGGGACTGCATAGCCCTGCTCAGGCAGAACAACCCCGAGATTCAACGCCCAGAGCCCAGATGTGTCAATTGTGGGAAGAGGCACCACGCCTGGAATCGGAGCTGTCCTGCTATAACGCAGCGGTGGCAACAGATACGGCAGCGGCACGCCCCTACGACGACCACAGCAAAGCCCAACACTCGGGGCCCCCAGCAGCAACAGACAGGGTCGACGACCAACCCATGGAACACACAGCAGCGGCCACCAGGGACACACATCACAGCTTCCCAGAGCCAGCCCACGACCTACAACACCGAGTTCCCAGTGCTGGGTTCCTGCCAGACAGGACAAGGTACAGCTCCCGGCACGAACCAGGGTGGCCAACGACCTGGACTAGCTCCAAAGCCTCAGAGAAAGCAGAATCGTGGGACGAACCAAGCCCGGCTCAGGGATGCTGCGCAAGGGGCTGGGGCCACACGGCAACAGACCCCGCCGACCCACCAGTGGAGCCAACCAATGCAAAGTCAAGACGTCCCCTTGAGCAACGAACGAAAACCTTCACGGGCCAGCCAGATCGCCCAGAGAGCAGTGCAGGCCTACACAGCAGCAACTCAGTCAACGGTGGATACAGAACAGCAGCACCAGATCCCAGTCGAGACACCAGCAGCTGCCTCGACCCTGAGCGATGGGAAACCGGACTCCAAGAATGCCAGCTTCACCTCGATGATCATGATCATCACGGAGTGCATTTCAAACCTGCTCCCGTCTATGGTGGACCGGGAGAACTGCAGAGAGCTCCTAGGCACCCTTTTCAGCTTGGTTCTGCTGGACCCGAAGTCGTCAGCAAAATTGCAGGACCATCTCGGCAGGGTCTTCGAGTCCACAATCAAGAGGAGACAGGAAATGATGACTCCATCGAGGGAGTCCATGGACGAGCAGGAGTGGATGGAGTCCGACGGGTCGCTCTCCAGCCCTTAAAAATTCTACAGTGGAACATCTGCGGTCTGCGACAGAAAATCCACCTCGTCGTCGAAACGGCAGTCCAGGAGGCAATCGACGTTTTCCAGCTCCAGGAGACCTTAGTGAACCCGCCGCTGAACCCGCAGCCACGCATACCGGGATTCTCGGCCTACCTACAGCGAGCTGGAGTTCCCGCCAGGGGCATGGCAGTCTACGTGAGGAACTCCATTCCCCACTCAATCGTCAGCGACCCCATCAACTGTGGCGAAGGGGTTGAGGTGCAAGCTGTCACTCTGCACCTACCGGCCGGGCCACTAACGATCTATAATGTGTACCGGAACCCGAGAGTCACCCTCGACCTCTCCGAAGTTGCAGCTCTCGCTGTGTCGCCCAGCCATGGCGTGCTGGTTGTAGGGGATATCAATGCCCACCATGAGCTACTGCGCTCAGTCACTCCCACAAATGAGACAGGCAGGCACCTGGCAGCAGTGCTGGAGGATGTTCCCGAGATCGCCCTCCTCAACACAGGAGAGCCGACCCACCACTATGGCAACCGACTGGACGTCACGCTCCTCTCCCGGATGCTACTTCCAGGAGCCAGTTGGGAAATCCACCCTCTTCTCACCAGCGACCATTTTGCAATCGTCACCACTCTGTCGCTCTCAAGATACCCTCCGTACTCCCCACCTCCACGGTGGAACACTAAGAAGGCTGACTGGCAGTGCTTCCAGGACGTCATCCAGCAGTGGTGGGAGGAGACTGATCTCTCTGACGACCCAGAGCCTCCAAGCAGCTTTCTCTCGAGCAGCCGAGGCGGCAATACCACTCACAAGGGTCGGGGGAACGCCCAAGCGTGATTGGTGGTTCTATGACGAGGCAGTCAAAGAACAAAACCACCGCGTCAATCGTGCCCGTAGGTTACACCGACGCAACCCCACGGCTGGGTACCTCAGGCTTCTGCGAGAGGTGGTGCGGCACGCACGCCACATCTCCCACAGGACACGTCTGGCAAAGTGGTTTGAGTGGTGTGCTTCTTTCAGCCACTACTCTACCCTGTCTGAGATCTGGAAGAAGATCAGCATAGCTACGGGAAAGCGCAGAGGCGCTGTGCGTGCTCACCATGACCCGGCTGGGGAGGCAGAGAGGCTGGTGGTACTCTTCACATCCAGGGCAGCCACAGCCCGCCTACCT
The DNA here is from genome assembly GCA_009830355.1 of Cherax destructor. Classification (NCBI taxonomy): domain Eukaryota; kingdom Metazoa; phylum Arthropoda; class Malacostraca; order Decapoda; family Parastacidae; genus Cherax; species Cherax destructor. The sequence goes on along the minus strand of WNWK01006966.1, from coordinate 88,700 downwards.
TAGGACATCCAAGACCTCCAGGCCACCCTCCTCCCTGGTAGGACTGCCAGGATTCTAGAGGCATCCCAGGCACAAGACGACACCGACGTCGAGTTCACCGGTCGGGAGCTGCAAGCTGCCTTCAAGACTTCACGGGACACGGCCCCCGGGCAGGACGGAATCACCTACAGTATGATCTCAAAGGCAGGCCCTCACGGGCATGACGCCCTCCTGGAAGTCATCAACCGTACCTGGAGGGTCGGGCGACTTCCCACCGCATGGAAGGAAGCCAACATCCTGCCGATCCCCAAGCCCAGGGATCCAGGCAACATGCGGCCCATTTCCCTCACCAGCTGCCTATCCAAGGTTGCAGAGAGGATGGTGTCGGAGCGCCTAAGATGGAAGCTTGGTCCGGAGCACCAACACATCTACGGCTTCACACGGGGAGTGGGCACCTCTGAGAGCGTCACCACCCTCATGGCCAGCATTGAGTCTGACAAGAGGCCGAAGATTGTCATCTTTCTCGACCTTGAGAAGGCCTTCGAGCTGGCCAGTGCACCGGCCATCCTCGACCTACTGGCGCGCAGAGGAGTGAGGGGCAAGCTGCTTGCCTGGGTCGGCTCATACCTACAGGGCCGGCAGGCGCGGGTACGCTTCCAGGGGCAGGCTTCTGCCCTCAGGACCTTGGAAAATGGCACACCGCAGGGCGGAGTCCTAAGCCCAACTCTCTTCAACGTGCTGATGCATGAGCTGGTGCAGCTGACGTTCTCAGCAGGCACCCGACTGCTCAGCTACGCTGATGACCTGGTACTCATTGTCATCGGGAAACCCGGACTGTTGCGCAAAGCCCAACACGACCTCAGCCTGCTAGATACCACCTGCCGTCGCCTTGGCCTCAAGATCTCGGCGGAAAAGTCCAAGGCCATGATCTTTCGTGCCAAGGTGCCTGATACCAGGCTGAAGATCTCAGACATCAACCTGGACTGGGTCTCCAGTTACCAATATCTTGGTATATGGATTGACAGCCGACTCTCCTTCCGCAAGCAGGCAGAGCATGTCAGGGAGCGTGCCATGCAACGTGTCACGGCCATGCGTGCCATGGCCAATCCTAGGACTGGTGCCAGCCACGATATTCTCCGGATGTTCTACGTGCAGGCGGTGCGCTCGCTAGTCGACTATGGTGCAATCACCCTGCCCCATGCTCATCCCTCATGCCTCAAGCGCCTCAGCGTTGTACAAAATACTGCGGCTCGGGTCATGCTGGGGGCCCCGGGCTGGACGAACACAGTGACTCTGAACAGAGAGGCCCAACTGCAGCCCCTAAGTGACAGGATCGCCCTTGTTGCTGCCAGGAACCTCCTTGACCGTCAGCGAGGTGACTTCGCAGGAGGCCGTGTCCGACTATGGTTGTGGTCGGCTGCGGAAGTGACAAAGGAGCTCCTGCCCATGCCGCTCCTCGAGGACAAGGGATGCGACCGGCCAGTCGATGGGTACACCGTGCCACCGCCATGGGCACCAGAACCTGTCGTAATCCACCTTGCAAACCTGCCAGCCAGCAAGCGTCACTGTCCACAGCACGTGCTGCAGCGGTGGGCAGCTGCAAGCATTGCTGCAGCGGAGCATCCCGGGTGTGCAGTGTACTACACTGATGGATCAAGAGACCCCGAGGCCGGCCGCTCGGGTTCCGGGATATATCACTCCTCCCTAACGGCCGGCTGGCGCCTCCCAGACCACTGCAACATCCTACAGGCAGAACTCCACGCCATCCAGAGGGCCATCCAACATGCGCTCCTGGAACACCACCAACCTCCAGTCATCCACGTCGACTCCAGGGCGGCGATACAGGCCATCATGCATAGGGAGCCCAAGGATAACATCCGGCTCCTCACCGCCATCTGAAGAGACCTACATTCACTTGACGAGCAGGGCCGGCAAGCAACAATCAATTGGATGCCAAGCCACATCGACCTTGCTGGGAATGATGCGGCGGATGGGGCGGCTAAGTCTGCCACACTTGCGGCCCAACCTGCGACTACAATTGCCATTAGCCGCAGGCAGGTGCACCTGGGGGCAGCTTCGGCAGCCAGACGCCCACTACCAGCACCGGGAGCATCTCGGAGCCGGCACTGGTATGACAGAGCGACACGTAGGGAGCCCCCACCAAACATGAGGAAACTGAACAGGGAGCTGCAAGTCAGCGTCCACCGCCTGCGCCTCGGCTACCCTACTGCAAAGCGCCTCATCGAACGCATGAGTGAGGAGCTTTGCCGCCACTGCGACCGGATGGTTCCAAAGCCTCTAGTTCACTACATGCTTGACTGTCCTGCGACGACGTCCATCCGCCGCAGGCACTTCCCGATGGCACCTGGGGATCTGACCCGCGAGGACAAAGCAGCCCGGCTGGTTTACCTGGCCACCCATGACTTGGAGACACTGCTCCCAGTCCTAGCCACCCACCCGCCCCCTCGATGACGACGCCGGAGAACCCCGACGACGACCAAGACTACCCACTACAGCTATTCTTTCTCTCACTTCCTTCTTTCTTATCCCCCATCCTTCTTCTTCCTATGTAGGTAGAACCACAGCCTGAAGTACCAAGATCTGCTGATGAAGATGCGACGTCAGAAGACACTCCCCATCATGGGGAGCCACAGCAAGAAAGAAAGAAAGAAGAAGATGACCGACACCCTCTACCCAGGGGGCCAATGCCGGGTCACCATTTGGAGAAGACCCGGGCCGGATGTACCGGCGAACATACAACAACACGATATCAGTATCATCTGCAAAGGATGATACAGTGCTACGTTTATGTCTGCATTCTTTCCCACATTTCAGACATATGCAGGGCCTGCAGTCGGGATATCAAGTTAGCTTCAGAAATGGAAGATATTAATCATGGAAGACAAAATGAGAAAAAGAGCAAAAGTGCAAAAAAATAAAAAAAAATAAAGGAGACTACCTAGTGACACATACAAAGAAGCAATTGTCCTGCCACTAGGCCTAACACGTCCACACCACATTTGTCTTCCAGTGACAATCTCTTGCCCTACCTAGGGCACAGCCCTAGGATAGCCTGCTCAAAATGCCAAGAGTTGCACACTATCAATCATCCCTAAAACTGAATGTGACCTAAAATAGTAAGTACTTCAGCAGCCAGACAGCCATCGGATGAACCAGTTAATACGCTACTTAAAATTTTACCTAACGATCCGATCCCCTTGAGATAGTGAAGATCACCTCAAAGCTGAATTATTATTATTATAATCACATGGGAGAGCGCTAAACCCATAGGATTATACAGTGCATGGGGGGGATGGAAGGCATTCAGGCTCAATTCAGGGAACCAGAGCACAGATCCAATTCCCTAGATCAAGAGCCCCTCACCAGCGTCAAGGAACCTTCCTTGAGGGGCTGAGGATGGCAGGAGTACAAGGAGAGTAACAGATGGTGACCCCTCTCATAATCCCTAGGAGCATATTGATTTAGGAAAATCTGCTGTTTAAGTCAAATTAGAAATGAGGGAATGTTGACTCCTTAGTCAGGTTAAACCACTCATATTCTACCACCAGGTTTAGGCCATCTAGCAACAGCTAGGGTTTTACAAAGGGACAATCCAGCATCAACCCATTACTAGGTCTAGAAAAGGACCTGCCCAGAATGGGCCAGTAAGCCTGCTGCAGTTCCATGTTGATAAACAATTAGCTTGAAATAAGTCACGTATGTTGTAACGGAGTATTTATTGAGCAGGTGTTTACTCATAGCATCAATTCGATTGAAATTAGTGTGAAATGTGATTTATATAGTAATATGATACTATTTACTGAGGAGTTTCGTTCAGAGGATCGATTAGATTGAAATAACTCTCCAAAGCAAAATGTCTCCTCATTAAATATCCTGGTACGAAATAAGTCTTATTTCAAATCTGTCAGTAACTTGAACTTTCTCTAAGTAATAAGCTATTGCAATGGTTTTGATCTAGAAAAGGCTAGCAATACCTATTATCAGACCCCCATTGCTTAGTGCTATGGGACAGGCATTTCCTGAACTAAAGCTCTCGCTTCACACGGTCAGGCGTGCGGGTTCAATTCCCGGGGAGGGTAGAAAAATTGGGCGAGTTTCCTTACACCGGTTGTCTATGTTCACCCATCAGTAAAATGGGTACCTGAGTGTTAGTCGACTGGTGTGGGTCGCATCCTGGGACAAAACTGACCTAATTTGCCAGAAATGCTCTGCATAACAGCTAGGCCTGTATACCTTGTACATGTACTTGTAGAAATAAAGATATTATTATTATTATTATTGTTGTTATTGTTATTATTATTATTATTATTATTATTATTATTGTTATTATTATTATTATTATTATTATTAAAAGAGAACTGTTTTTCTAATAAGTTACAGCCTTTCCAGTGACTAAGAACAAGGTGAAGCAAGTCACGAAGCTGTGCTCTTAGCACTGCCTTATTGTTGATAGTTGTTATTGAAATTCATTTAGTTATCACTACAGTTACAGTGTATGATTTTGCTATTGCCGGTTTTGGAAAGTACAGTCAGCGCGTACACCTCCCTTCAGTACCCTATTGACCACTCTTTGAACTGGACCACCATGTACTATTTCAGCTTTTCTTAGGATAGAATGTTCTCTATAACTTCTACATCCCATTTTATACAGCTCTGCGAAGGTTGGGGGGCAAGATGATGAAACCATGAGTTATGGGGTTTACCATGATCTTCTGTCGGAGAACTGAGTCTAACAATGCATGACCCCCTGCTGGAGAAGTAGGTGTCACAATGCATGACCCCCTGCTGGAGAAGTGGGTGTCACAATGCATGACCCCCTGCTGGAGAAGTGGGTGTCACAATGCATGACCCCCTGCTGGAGAAGTGGGTGTCACAATGCATGACCCCCTGCTGGAGAAGTGGGTGTCACAATGCGTGACCCCCTGCTGGAGAAGTGGGTGTCACAATGCGTGACCCCCTGCTGGAGAAGTGGGTCTCACAATGCGTGACCCCCTGCTGGAGAAGTGGGTGTCACAATGCATGGGTTAGGGTGTTCTTTATTATCATGTACTGGGTGATAATGCATAAAAGGATAAATAATGAAACACTGATTAAAATTTACAGTTTTCTTACAAATTATATATAAATTCTTTGGCAATATACTGTACAAATACAAACGGTACTTTTATTTGAAAATAAATATTTGTGTATATTTACAAGGAGCATATTTCCAATAATACGACGGAAGACCATTCATACAGGTGACGCCGTTCATATACACACAAACACACTGTTCTCTTCCATAAACTAGTATGTGTCCTAATATAAATGAAAGCAAAGCTTAAAGTGTTTACGTGTGTTCCCGTGTGTGTGTGTGTCTCGTCATGTAACCTGCTTCCGTAACTCAACGTCGTCCGTTTCCCAAGAAACAATCTCTTTGCATAGAGTTTATTGAAAGACTATACACATGGATTCTGCATTTACAAACTCTACAGCAAGTGCATTTCCTGAAGATCCATTCCATGCTACACTTCAAAGGTTACATTACGTCGATGGGATCATTGCTATTACCATTAAACATTATGAAGTATTCATTCTTAAAGATATGTATACTTATTAGCAAGACTTAAATATAGTAAATTTTGCAAACACGCATCATTTGCACTATGACCTTTAATAGGACACCCTTATCAATATAAGAAAATTCACTATTCGATACATAATACATTAATTCTACAGAGTGCAACAGTTCTACACACAGTATAACAATTCTACGTGCTGACTGCAGCAATCAATTTTGCAAAAATTAGACCTGAGAATTATCTAGTTCGTTATAATTTTTTTTTTTTTTTCAAATAAAATCACTATTACTGAAAAACCACAAGAGACAATTAAAATCTGACTTTAATAGGAAGTTAGTGAAGGCATCAGCCCACAGAGGTAATTCAAATGACAATAGAGATTAAGAAAGACAAAAGTATGTACAAAATGGTAATTAAGCCTTAAACATTTAATAGCTGATGCTATTTAAAAATATAATCTAAAGCTTTAAACTCTCAGTACGGCCTAAAAAAAATTAAGAAAAAGACCCACAAAATGAAGAAATCTCAAGGGACCCTTTATTATATTAATTAAGAGACTTACAAAAAGATATGTAAATATTGCAGCATTGTCATCTAATTAGGACAGAAGCAACACTTCAAAACGTTATTCTCTGTAGTTTTGTCTTGACGACTAACACTAATATCCTTATCAAATACATATATTAATGCATGTGTTTGGATAAATATGTAAATGTATCCCACAGAGGCAGGGTGACCTAAAAAGAAAAACGAAAGTTTTTCTTTTTAAATTTTGTAATTTATACAGAGGAAGGGGTTACTAGCCCCTTGCTCCCTATATATATATATATATATATATATATATATATATATATATATATATATATATATATATATATATATATATATATATATATATATATATATATGAATATATATAAAAGGCACACTCATGTATACAATAGAATAACATTTCAAAATAGATTATAAATATCTTCAGGTCCTCAGAAGGTGAGAATGCAGCATGGCTTCCTTCACTGTTTGCCCAAACTGAGACAAAAGAAAAGGAAGTAGACAACCCTTGAGTCCCTAGTGGTATCAGTAACTCTAGAAGCCAATTCTTCGAGGAAGCTTGTTTTATGTCTTACCCATGAAAGAAGGGACTCTGATCCACCTGGACTAAACTGATACTCATGGCTGAAGTCCTCAAATTGGCTGAGTTTGTAATCTTCCTTGTTATCATAAGCACCTCTTTGTTTTCTACCACTACGATGTATTGAGGTATCAGCCTGAGTGAACACAGACCAAGTCTGAGAGTCTTCCTTCCAGGGCAATTATTGGCATAACAGAGATTGCTTTATCACGAATCTCTTTCTGATGAGCACCCACCTTAAGCAAGGATCCTCTTTTTTATGACGTTGTTGGCTTCAATGCGCATTACATCCCAGCCATTGTAGTTAGGACAAGACCATATAGAAAATGTTTGTCAGATTGAATCTTGCTGCAATTGATTTTATATTCAGTGTGAGTTAGCACACCAAAGCCACTGCAGTACAAAAGATCTGTGGATTACAATATGTTCATTGCCGAAATAGGAACTGTTAGGAAGTCTTCATAATGAAGTGAACTCACAGCTTTGAGACCTGGAGTATTCCTGTTGGCCATTGCAGCAGCTACCATGTTTTTATACTGTTTTCCTTCAGTGGGTCTATACCAGCTGTACTGTTAGTAGGCCAGTATTGCAGCTGGTTTTGGCACTAGTGCAGTTGAGGTTTTGTATCTCTGCAACAGCACCCAGTCCACCAAATATGACTGGGAGGGAGGCTTACTTCTACTGTCTGTCTTTTAAGGGAAAAATTGAGCTGTTGATGGCAGGGAAGCATCATAAGTTGTACGTGAGCTTTGGGAGGAACAGGCATATGGTGAATAGATAGAAGGTATGCGCAGCAGCCTCTTATCCAGCCTTCCGTTATCATGAGATCAAAGATTTTTTTTCCAGAATCAGGTGGATGGTGTTGGAACTGAGAGAAGCGCCAAGGACACTACTATCACCTTGATCATTAGCTTACGCTTCTGGCAAGACAACTCTGATTTGATCAATAATCTGTCAGTTAGGGAAACACTCACGTCTTGTTTATTTATCATGAAATATGAATGTACCAATGCACAAATGTATATGACGTAGGTACTGTATATACATTACATTCAGGCTCCTTTCATTTTTTTTTTAAATTTTATTATGCAAAAGAAGATAAGCAGAACGTATATAAACTGGTGGGAGTCGTTTTCATGGACAGGTGCATAGCCTGTCTACTCATAATATGCAAGTCATCTATTTACCACAAAATAAAAGTTTAACAATGAAACTGATGCACGGTATACACAGTATACACACAGTTCTGTATTCACATTATATATAGTTTCCTCTCATTATAACCCTGATTATGCAAACGGGAGGAAACAAAAGAAATATAAATCTTAGAGTCTCCTCTCACTTTGTATATAAACATTATCACCAGTATTTTAACAGCGTTACCCTGATAATGCAAAGGATATGAAAACACTGCATGTATTGGCTAGATAGCTGGAAACGATCAATTTAGCCACATTTGTTAGTTTTCCTGTGACTCCTGTAGTATTTTTTTATTATTAACACATCGGCCGTTTCCCACCAAGGCAGGGTGGCCCGAAAAAGAAAAACTTTCATCATCATTCACTCCATCACTGTCTTGCCAGAGGCATGCTTACACTACAGTTATAAAACTGAAACATTAACACCCCTCCTTCAGAGTGCCGGCACTGTACTTCCCATCTCCAGGACTCAAGTCCAGTTTATATATAAACTGGATATATTGTGACTACCGTGTGAACTTCAAACATAAGCATTTATAACGGCAATACCTTCACTCTCTATTTTAATTACTGTACTTTTCACTCTTTATTAACGTATTCAACATTTATACAATACCCCTAGGAAGAGTGAACGTCTGTTAAAGGCACAGCAATGAGTAGTTACAGTGAAATTATCTGTTATTAGCATTCTTGTGCCGGCTTATAGCTATTTTTCCTAATATTTACACCGTCATAAAAGAACATCACGGCATCATGATCGACAAACTGCCGCAATTCTTCTACAGTCATATTGCAGAAATGTCCTAGAAGATCACATCGTAATCGATGTACTACTGAATATCAGATTATTATTTAGTCGTACCTACAAAGAGAGAGAGTAAGAGGTAGATGGTTAGTAAGAGAGTAGTGAAAGATTGTAAATTAAAGGTGGAGGTAGTTAGGAGAAAGAGGGGTTAGTTAGAGTATAGGTAATGAGGAGGTTGAAGAAGTATGGGGTACAGTTGAGAATGCAGTGTTAGAGTGCGCAGCAGAAGTTAGTGGATACAGGAGGGTGGGTATGGGAAGGAAGAGGAGCAAGTTAGTATATTAGAGTTTTTTACAGAGTAGAAGTGAAAGAAGAAAGGTGAAGTACGTGGAGAGTAAAAGAGAAGCTAGGAGAGTGGTGGAAAAGTGTAAAAGGAGAATAAATGAGAGGGTGGGTGTGGTTTTTATCAATAAATTTTGATGAGAATAAGTTTTGGAATGAGATGAATAAATTGAGAAAGCCTATGGAACAAATAGCTTTAACAGTTAAAAACAAGATCGGGAGTTGGAGGTTCTGGGAAGAAGTGAATATTTTGAGAACTTAATAAAGGTTGACGAAGAGAGAGAAGCTGTGATTTCATGCACTGGGAAAGGAGGTATAACATCTTTACAGAATTAAGAAGAGCCATATGTGAGTGGAGAGATGCGTAAGACATTGGGTAAAATGAAAGGGTATAAAGCAGCTGGGATTGATGGGATCAAGATAGAAATGTTAAAAGCAGGTGGTAATACAGCTTTGGAATAGTTAGGAGGAGGAGGTGTTGATTCACCGGGAATTCTCCCGGCCCGGGTCTTTACCAGATGGCGACCCGGCTCCGGCTCCCTGGCGTGGGAGTGTCAGAGACCTATGTCTCCCATGGGAGGGAATACCCCTCATCGGCGGGACCAACTGGCCCCAGGCCTAGCCACATTCCCCACCAGCACGAGGCATGGAGGTAGATAGATGCTAGGCCTCTCTGGTCTGCCACCTTCCCTAATGGGAAGGGCAGGCTTACGAGCTGCAGATGGTAGCAAGCTCCAGCCTTGGCACCTACCCTGCCCTAGAAGGGCTGGGCATGGTGATCGACCGAATAGTTAGTGAATTTGTTCAATAAATGTATGACAGAGGGAAAGGTACCTAGAAATTGTGTAAAGAAAAAGAGGATAAAAGTGTGTGTAAGAATTATACGAAAATAAGCCTGTTGAGTATACCAGGTAAAGAGTATAGTAGAGTTTTTATTGAAAGAATTAATGGTAAGAAAGAAAGCAAAATCGCAGAAGATTATAGAGATTTTAGGAAGAGAAGGGAAAGTGTAGAAAGCGTAGACCAAGTGTTTAAATTGAAGCATATAAGTGAATGATAAAGGTAAGGAAGTCTTCATTAAATTTATAAATAGGGGGGATAAGGAGGCAATGTTGCAGATGTTGATAGTGTATGGAATAGGTGGTAGGTTACTTAAAACAGTTAAGATTTTTTTTTATGAGGATAGTGAGGCTCAAGTCAGGGTATGTAGTAGAAAAAGTAGACTCTCGGCAGGGGTGCATGATGTCACCATTGTTGTTTAACATATTTATAGATGGAGATGTAAAAGAAGTAAATGCTATTGTGTTGGGGAGAGGTACGAGAATAAAGGATAAAGAATCCAGTACAAAGTGGGAGTTGTCATAGTTGTTATTTTCCGAAGACAAGTTGCTTTTGGGAGATTCTGAAGAGAAGCCACAAAGTTTAGTTGAAGAATTTGGAAGGTTACGTAAAAGAAGGAAATTAAAAGTAAACTTAATAAAAAGAAAGGTGATGAGAGTAACAATAAAAATAGGAAATTAAATATTGGATATCAGACTGGAAGGAGTATAGAGGATGCGAATGAGTTCTGATATTTAGGAGTCTTCTTATTCATGAACGGGTCGATGAAAGATGAGGTAAACCATAAAAGAGACGAGGGGGAAAAGGTGGGTGGAGTAAAAAGGTGGGCCGCAGGAAATGTCGTGTCTGAGTAACCCCAGGAGGGGTTACTGGGGTGGACAGTTAGAGAGGATGGAGCAAAATAGAAAAGGAGAGAAGAGAGGAGAAGTAGAGGGCGTACTAGGGAAAGGTTGGAGGGAGGAAAAAAAAGGGTGTTTTATATTGGAAAGGGTTTTGACATCCAACAGGCTTGTGTGGGTATGTAAAAAAAATCCTTCCTCTGCAAGCATACCTGTCATAAATGCCGGGAACAGTGGGTTAGTAACCCCTTTCTCCTGTATAAATTACTGAAAATGATAATAAGAATATACGAGGACGTAGTGCGGATAGTAAGAAAGAGATGATTGTCAGTGTTATAAATGAAAAGAAGCTGGATGTCCTGGCTCTAAGCAAAACAAAGCCGAAGGGGTTAGGAGAGCTTCAGGGGGAAGAAGCAAATGGGATTATGTCAGGAATATCTGAGAGAGTAAAAGCTAAGGATTAGAAATAATGTTGAAGGTTCAATTTTGGAAGGAGAAGAGGGAATATAAATGTACCAATTCAAAGATTATGTGGATTAAAATAAGGGTTAGATGCAAAAAGTGGGTTATAATAAGTTTTTATGCACCTGGAGAAGACAGGATTGTAGAAGTGAGAGAGAGAGAGAGAGAGAGAGAGAGAGAGAGAGAGAGAGAGAGAAGAGAGAGAGAGAGAGAATTTAGATGTTAAGCGAGTGTTTAGGGAGCTTTGAACCAAATGAAAGACTAATTGTGGTGAGGAACCTAACTGCTAAAGTGGAAGAAACTATTGTAGAGGAAGCATTTGAACTGTGTATAGAATGAGGTTTGCAATAGATAATACATATTTTAAGAAAAGGAGGATAAATAAGTATATGAGATATGATATAGGGTATAATGGCAATAGTTTGTTGGATTTTGTATTGATATACTGGTGGATAAGAGGTTGAAGGGTTTATAGAGGGGCAACAGATATACCAGATCATTATTTAGTTGTAGCTACAGTGATGGTAAGAGGTAGACGGGGCACAAGGAAAATGGCAACAGTGAGTAAGAGAGAGGTGAAAGTTTATAAACTAAAGGAGGAGGTAGCTAGGATAAGATATAAGAAACTACTGGGAGAAAAATGGGCTAGTAAGAATAGGTAATGAGAAAGTTGAAGATGTATGGGGTAGATTTAAGAATGCAGTGATGGAGTGTTCACATATTTTTTTGGATAAAGAAGAGTAGGTGCAGGAGGGAAGAGGAGCGATTGGTGGAATGAAGTAATTGGAGTGGAAAGTGAAAAAAAAATATGCATATGAGAAGCTTTTACAAAACAGAAGTGATATAAGGGAAGGTGGAGTATATGGAGACTAAAAGAGAGGTTAAGAGAGTGGTGAGGGAATGTAAATGGAGAACAAATAAGACAGTTGGTGAGGTTCTGTCAACAAATTTTACTGAGAATAAGTTTTGGAGTGAGAATAATAGGTTGAGAAAGCCTAGGAATGAATAGATTTGATAGTTAAAAACAGAAGAGGGGAGTTAGTAGATGGAGAGTTGGAGGTATTGGGAAGATGGTGGAAATATTTTGAGGAACTGTTAAATGTTGATGAAGAAAGGGAAGCAGTGATTTCATGCATTGGCCAGGGAGGTATAACATTCTTCAGGAGCGAGGAAGAGCGAGAAGTGAGAGTGGTGGAGGTGTGTTAGGCAGTGAGTAAAATGAAATAGAGTGAAGCGGCTGGGAGTGATGGGATCCTGATAGAAAAGTAGGTGGGGATATAGTTTAGGAGTGGCTGGTGCTTTTGTTCAATAAAGGTATGAAAGAACAGAAGGCACCTAGGAAAAGGCAGAGAGATTGCATAGTTCCATTGTATAAAGGGACGGGAGACAAAGAGAGTGTAGAAATTATAGGGAAATAAGCTTGTTGAGTTATTATTGAAAGAATTAAGAGTAAGATGGGGAAGAGGCTTGCAGATGAACAGGAAGGGTAAGGGGTGAGTAGACGAAGTGTTTACAGAGAAGCAAATAGGTGAACAGTATTTAGACAAGAGAAAGGAGGTTTTCGTTGTATTTATGAATTTGGAAAAGGGCTATGATAGGGTGGATAGGGGAGCAATGTTGCAGATGCTTCAAGTGTATGGAATAGGAGGTAGGTTATTGAAAAAAGTTAAAAGTTTTTACGAGGATAGTGAGGCTCAGGTTAGATAATGTAGGAGACAGGGAGAGTATTTCCCAGTAAAAGGAGACCTTAGACAAGGATGTGTGCTGTCACCATGGGTGTTCAATATATTTATAGATGGGATTGTAAGAGAAGTGGATGTGTGGTATTTAGAGGTGAGGGATTAAGATATAAGGAATCTAATACAAAGTGGGAGTTGTCACAGATGCTTTTTGCTGATGACACTGTCCTTTTGGGAGATTCTGAAGAGAAGTTGCAGAGGTTGGTGGAGGAGTTGGAAGGATATGTAAAAGAAAGAAATTAAAAGTGAACATTGGAAAGAGCAAGGTGATGAGGATAACAAAACATTTAAGTAATAAAAGATTGGATATCAGATTGGAGGGAGAGAGTAAGGAGGAAGTGAATGTATTCAGATATTTAGAGGTGGACTTGTCAGCAGATGGGTCTATGGAAGACGAGGTGACTCATAGAATTGATGAGGGTAAAAAGGCGAATGGTGCCCTAAGGAATCTGGGGAGACTAAGATCGTTATCCATAGTAGTAAAAAAGGTGAATGTATGAGAGAATGGTGGTACCACTGCTCTTATGTGGGTGTGAAGCATGGGTGGAAAATGTTGAAACAAGGAGAAGACTGGAGGCAGTGGAGATGTCGTGTCTGAGGGCAATGTGATGTGAATATTATGCAGAGAATCCGTAGCTTGGAGATTAGAAGAAGGTGCAGGGTTTCAAAAAGTATTATCCTGAGGCCTGAAGAGATGTTTTTAAGGTTGTTCAGATGGAAAGGATGGAAAGAAATAGAATGACTTGGAGAGCGTATAAATCTGTAGTTGAAGAAAGGTGGGGTAAAGGTCATCCTAGGGAAGGTTGGAGGGACGGATTAAGGAGGTTTTGTGTACAAGGAGCTTAGACTTCCAGCAAGCATGTGTGAGCGTGTTAAATAGGAGCGAATGGAGGTAAATATTTTTATGACTTGATGTGCTGTTGGAGTGTGAGCAAACTAACATTTATTAAGGGATTCAGGGAAACCTGTTAGCTAGACTTGAGTCCTGGAGGTGGGGCGCCAGCATTCTGAATAAGAGGTAGATATATATTGCAGCTTTTTTAACTGTACTGCAGTGTTCTTTTTTTGGGTCGCCATACCTCGGTAGGAAGCAGCTGATGATTATATATATATATATATATATATATATATATATATATATATATATATATATATATATATATATATATATATATAAATATATATATATATATATATATATATATATATATATATATATATATATATATATATATATATATATATATGAAAAAGTACCACATTGAAAATAGGAAGATGTGTGCTTACACACACATCTTCAGAGGAGATATGTGTAAGTATATGAAAGTGCTCAGGTTTTATTTCCTATTTCCATTGTGGTTTTCTTATCATATTTGCAATCATGCGTTTTATTGTTATTTCTTCCATATATATGTAGTGGTGTTAAGCAATTACATTACTGCGACTGACCGGGGATTGAACCCGTGACATTTACCCAGCCTCCCGGAACACTAGGTAAATTTCTCTACTCCTTTGCTCACATCAAGTATATATACTATTTTGCCAGAGAAGCGTCAGTACTACAGTTCAAAGCTGCAAATATCCCCACTCATCCTTCAAAGTGCAGGCACTGTTCTTCCCACCGCCAGGACTCAGATCCGGCTAACCGGTTTCCCTGAATTCCTTCATAAATGTTACCTTGCTAACACTCCAACAGCACATCTAGTCATAAAAACCACTTGCCTCCACTCACTACTATCTAACATATACATGTGTGTGTGTGTGTGTGTGTGTGTGTGTGTGTGTGTGTGTACTCATCTATATGTGGCTGCAGGGGTCGATTCATAGCTCCTGGCCCCGCCTCTTCACTGGTCGATACTAATTCACTCTCTCCTTGCTCCATGAGCTTTATCATACCTCTTCTTAATGCTATGTATGGAACTTGCTTCCACTACTTCACTCTCCAGATTATTCCACTTCCTGACAACTCTAAGGATAAAGAAATACTTCCTAACATCCCCATGATTCATCTGGGTTTTCAACTTCCAATTGTGGCCTATTATTCCTGTATCCCATCTCTGAAATATTTGATCCCTGTCCACCTTGTCAATTCCTCTCAGTATTTTATACGTCGTTATCATGTCCTCCCTATTCCTCCTGTGTGTGTGTGTGCTCATCTCTACTCACCTATTTGTGGTTGCAGGGGTCGATTCACAGCTCCTGACCCCGCCTCGTCGCTAGTCGCTACTGCGTGTGTGTGTTGGTAATATTATGAAAAAATATATTACAAAACCACATAATTAGGAATTACAGGTTCCATAATTCTTTCTCAGGATTAGAATCACTTGTCATTGATTAGCTTGGCATGGAACATACGTTTGAAACGTATTTAATCAGGGGTTTTGTAATTGCTAAAGGCAAATGCACTGTTTCTCTGTGGTGTTGCAAAGTCTGCCACAGACTTTAAGCTCCATTCAGAATAACCGGGTACAAATTAGCTCAAAGTTTACATTACTAACACTCCGAGTGCCGAGGCTTGGCTAAAGGTCTGCTCGCTCATTAGTTCCATATTCAGAGCGGAATCTACACAAATTCTTCAAGATATGCGCAGATTTTGTGCTTCTGAGCGTCTTCCTAAAAGAGGACACACAAGAATTTTTGAGCAATGCAATAATGTCTGAGACTCTGTTTCCAAAACCAGTCGGGTATTTTCTCGTGTCAATAAAACTACTAGCAATTTCCTTTGTTTTGCACTAAATTTATCGTTGATTTTACCACAAATTGATTTTAATCTTGGGTCTTCGTTCACGCTTCAAGCATAATAAATATCTTTCAAAGAAGTTTTTATAGCTAATTATTCTGCATGCTTCTATTCATGTATAATTTTTCATTTTGGATCGGTTTCTTAATCAGATAAAATATATATTGAGACCATTAAGGACAGCAGTTTTTTAAAGTTCTTGAGCATTAGGAAATTGTCAGCTTAAGTAATTTTCATCTTTCCACATTTTTGGATTTAATTAACTGCAGAAAATGAATTATAACTCATCAATAATTTTTTAAAATAAGTTTATACAACCTAAGATCAATTTTTCTATCGTTCTATGTTCTACATTTGTTATGATTAGCCAGCCCTCCTGCTGAGTTCTATACCCAGTACTGGTTCTTCCTGAGCATAGGGTTGGTCCTGGGCTGTTCCTTTTCATAGAGCCCCCACTCCTCGCCTTGTTGAGTGCCCACCCCGTACGGATAGCCGGCCAGAAGAGTGTCGTAAGTCGGCTCTCGAGTTCCTGTGTCCGTACACAGGGGCGTCACCTGTGTCATCAAGGATAAATAAACAAGGAAAAATTAAATCAAGGAAGAAATTATAGAAAATATTTTTTGCAGTTCGTTACCAAATTTCAAAAACTTTGAAGAAGATAAATTAAGTATCATAAAAATGACAATTTTTTTTAATAATCAGATCAACTAGAAAAACGAAATATTTTTTATATAAATAAAGGAACAAAAGCTGAATTGATTATTCATAACTAGATTCTGGGAAAGAAAGTAAACTGTACCTTACACTGAGGCACTGCTGGTGACACCTCACGTGAGGCATCATGGGGCCATGAGGCCTCAGAGTCTGTGAGGTGAGTGGCTAGACCCAGTCCACCATTGCCACCATTATGGTGCATATGGTGGTGCAGGTGGTTGTGCCCAGGCCGGGGAGATAATGGTAAATCTGGAGGTTGTCTCTCCATCTCTGATAGGTCATCGGTCATAAATGAATTTGGTCTGGAGTCTGATGGAAGAGGTGGTGGTAGAGATGCTACATCAGCATCTATCCCAGAGTCACTCGTCTTATCAGAGTACAGATGTTTGGTAGCACACCAAACTACAACGATTATAACAGTAATTACCACTACAGCAACTACAGCTGCCATTGCCATTAATAAATAATCTTTGGGAATACCAAAGAAAAAGCCAGAGTTGGCAGACCCAGAAGGGTTGGACTCAGCACTACCATGGACAGAAGGTGGTAGGAGTTCTGGTCGCAAGTGTCTGGGTGGCTCTGCACCCTCGTCAAACACTACTCCTGCTTCTACAAGTGTGAGGTGCAAAGTACCTTCAGCAGGCTGTACTCCAGGTGCAGGCACATGCAGCACATAGTATAAGGCATCATGCAAGGGCTCATCGGCCTTTAACCTAAGATTTCTGGCAATATAATATATTACACCGGCCTTAATTTCTTCATGAGTGAACTCATGAACTTCATGTGAGCGAACTGATCTCTGTATTCGTCGGCTCACTTTCTTTATTCGACCAAAGCGAGGTCGTCTTTTTACCTTATAGAGGGGATTACTTCCTGTTGTCGTAGCCAACTGTGAAGCATTGAGGTGTTCAAGAGAAAGTTGTGTACGACCTCCCACTGTTGCCATAAGTGGCTTGGATTCTATTAATGGTAAAACCACCACCCGAACCTCTACATCTTGCACTGTAGCCTCCCACGTCCATAGATCTACCCTAAAGTTATCAGCAGACTCACTCAGCTCCATCTGCATATACAGTACTTCACCTTTATCCACATTCACCTGTCCAAATGAGTGAACTACTTGATCATTCATGTACAAACGACCAAACCTGGGAGGCCTGGTGACATTGTAGAAAATGTGTTTGTGATTACCATTCGTCACTGCTGCAAGATACTGTGGCGAGATGTAGGAAACAGTGGTAGTCTGGCGAAGAGGAATGACAGAATGATTAACTAGTTTAAGCATCAAAGGTTCAACTTCAATTGTAAACACAGTATATTTTGGCTTGTGCTTTCCATCAGATACCTTGAAATAAAACCTAGCTGATCCATTAGCACCATCATGGGCATATAAAATTCGACCTGTGTTTACATCCAGCTGCGAGAAAGACTGAATGGCTACACTATAGTTGTCAGACAAGACAAGGCGGCCGTGGTTTGGGGCACTCATCAGCTCATATACAATCTCACTAGGCATGTTGTCAGGATCGGTGGTCAGGAGGCTCTCATTGGTAATGACTGCGTTTTGGCGTTGAACCACTTGAAGAACAGGTGTTGCAGTCTCTAGTGTGAATGGTTGGTCATTCACAGGAGTCACACTTATGTTCAGAGTGCCGTTGAATAAGAGCATATCAGATGAGCCATTACCAGTCAATGTAATAGTAAAACCTAAAGAATCTGATAGTGTATCACTATGGTCATGTTCGTATTTAACACGACCTTTGTCAATATCACGAGCTGTGAATGTATAGCTCTCTGTCAGATTTCTCTTCCGTAGAGTGAACACTCCGTGAGCAGGGATGACAGTCACAGTAGTCACCAATCTTGGTGAGAACTTATCCATGCCCAAAGCCCCAGGATAACCCTCGATGAATTCCACCACTGCAGAAAGGTTGAGATTATCAGGGCGCACTGTGGCTTGTCCCCCTTCAGCTACCACCAGAGGTGCCAGCCCTAGGTATCGCTCCAAACCTCCCCCTCCTGGACTAGCCACAGACACCTCCACGTGAAATTCTTGGTCCTTGAGTGGCTCAGCGAATGGCGTTTCCACATCAAACACAAATATATCACTAGTAGAAAGTTCCGAAAAGGGTTTATTGTGTTCGAACAAAATACGAGATTCATTGATGTGTCGCTGAGTAAAGTTGTCAACAGGTATTCGAACACCAGCCTCCTCCAGCAGCAGCTGACCTAGGGTTGGAGGCTGGCGTACAATATAAACTACAGAGCGATGAGGGTCATGGTCGTTGGTGAGAGTGAGGAGAACAGCCGAGGTAATGGGATGCTGCGTCATGGGAAAAACCCACAGCTCTTTGTTGTAGTGTAGAGAGAGATACAGCTCCTTAGCGGTGATAGTGAAGATTTGAGACCCAGTGCTATGGATCTGGTCACTTGCTTCCCAGCTGAACATACCAGACAAGCCACCTACACACACAAAAAATGAAAAATATTTATTAATACAATAATTTTTACATGCAAAATTTAAAAGAAAAAAAAAGCAACCATATGGCACCTTCCATACATTGTAATGTTTCTCTCCATAATCGCCTTAAATATAAATTGTTTTTAAACCTCTCTGGCATTTTAATATCATAAAATAAAAATAAAAATAGAATAACAGCATAGTAAACTTCTTGTTCATTTTGACAAAGTACCAAATTTTGGCAAAAGCTTATTAATATATAACAAGCAAATTCAGATAGGCAGCTACTGCAAGTAGTGATTGATGTGCTCATTTTCACTGAATAATATAAATATTATCGTAGCAAAAATATTATTGAAGTTTCTCTGTAGAACTAATTATACATTATAAACAGTTTGTTAACAAAAGCATCAAAGTGATAATTTTTTTATGAAAAATCTGTAGAATTCATAACGTTTTTAGCAAGGTTAAACCAGGACGAATGCTATTTAATACTTAAATCAGACAGTAATTTTCTAATAGAACTTTTACCATCAAGAACAAATCAAACATCATCTATTCAATATAATTTACCATTGAAGTTAACTCTACTATCAACATAGCTCAGCATTAAGAGATTCTTGAATATTGAAAAATCGCATGAACTTGACTGGTAATGAATCACCTACTATCATATTGGAAGCAATGGTACGAGAATTATTCAAGAATAAAATACAATCAAACAAAATTACGAAATAAAACACAGTCAAGAATATAACAATTAAATCACTACATTACTAGCCACACTAGGGTGACTAGTCACTCAGATTGACAATAACTGGTCTAGATCCATGAACCAGGGAGTAAATTCTGTCAGGGCATCAGGGTACATTGTAAATTATCCCAGTCGTAGAGAACGTACTATGCATAAACCAATACCAACACTGGAAAGTTTCTCTCTGACAATCTCTGGCGTAGACACTGTTTAGCAGATTTTGCAGTGCTGCTGCAGTGATCTGTCTAGTTATCCTTGTGCGAACCACAAGGATAACCTTCCTCCTGTGGAGCTAATTCCCAATATTCATCAGTGCTGCCACCTCGATGTAGAGTCCACCAAATATTAATGTTACCATGTCTTCACCATATCTCTCTGGCCTCTTCTTCTGATTCTGCTTGGCTAAGGCAAACAGTAGCTGGTCAGAGGAGATCACTAGTTTCTGTCTTAGATTTAGGTGGTCTACAATATTCTTTATGACATCTATTAAGTGCTAAAGGATAGGTAATGTGTGAGCACTCTCCAGGAACCTCAGAAATAAGAAGCTGGGGCTGATGAGCACTGATCCTCACTGTGGAGGATTAGTGTAGCATAGGAAACTGCTGACATTTCTCTGTCATGGTCTGTTTCCTTCTTGTGTCAACTTCAATCTTTATTGCACTGTTGTGCATTCCGTTGCTTACCTTCAAGAGCAACTGTCTCCGGCGCTGAGTCTTCTAGTGGTTTTATGTCTTCCAGAATGGCTGCGTCTTCTATGGACTGGATGAAAATAAATGTAACCAGATACGTGTGCAACTGGTGCATCATTGCTTTCTCCTGTTCTGATTGATCGTTTTTCAGCTCTTTTTAGTTCAGTATTGGTGTACTTGGGCCTGCAAGTATGTAGATACTGATCATGGTTTATATCCATGAGTGTTCGTGGGAAATGTCCAAGATGACTGAATTTAATCAAATTTTCTCCAATTATCATGTAGTCACTTTTTGTCTTCTCACTTGGATTGTACAGAACATGAGAGGTTCGGGTTTATCTTCATTGCAAATCATGCACCTCTTCCAGTTGCTCTGAGCTGGAGTTTAGGCCATTAAAAAATCAGGGTGGTTAATGTAAACCAATTTGATGCTCTGGGCATGAAAGAGGAACCCTGCTATGTTTAATTAAAGTCCGTCAACTATTCATCAGCATTCAATACCATTAGTCTAGATGCTATCTCCATTAGAATTCATTAGCAGATTCTTTTTGGTGACACTGGAATGATGCAAGATATGTAACTCATAGTAATTATACTACCACTATTCAGCACTATACCTACCAGCCCCTTTACTACTCTCCACCTCCAGGAACTACAAAATACTAAAAATGATCAAAACACCAGTCATCCACCACCAGATACCCAATCAGTGTCCCATGTATTTACAATAGTTAAGCTTCCAAATATACTCATTACTTAATGTTGCGACCTCAGAGAAAGGATGTCATAATTAATGTATATATTGCTTTTTCGTTTAATTTTATATTGCTGATGTCTTTCTTTTATAACTAAAACGAAATATCGTGGTTTATATTATTATTTGACTTATATAATTAGCTTATGTACTTAGGTAGGACGTACCAACGTACACTTCTCATTGTGGATGTTGAAGGAGAATTCTGATTTGCTGCCAGCACTCTGCAAACTACCTGATTGCTTGTTTTGCAGCTCGTGCCAGGGGTAAGCTGGTATAAGTCATCAGATGTTGGATCTGCCTCTCTCTCTCTCTCTCTCTCTCTCGCTACTCCTCATGGAAGAAGCACCTGGGAGAACACTGTTCTTCTCAGCTTGTGTTATTCAGACTCAGTTTTTGGTAATGTCTCCATTGGTAAGCAGGGACACATGTCTTGAAACTCTGTGCAACTTAGTTCACAGAGCATTATTTAGATGTTATAAGAGGTTTGTGTGTCATGAAACACTCTCCATATCTCTGGTCCTGAGTTCAACTCTCGACCTATATTTGTTTTGGCATTAATGTACTGTCGTAGTTGGGAACTTGTAACTGCTGAACTAAATTTTAGTAATATGGGAGTTTTATGCCTTTTTTTAGGATCTGCTGAAGTTCCACAGTTAAGTTTTTTTTGGCCTCTTTGATTCCTTGCCTGACGCTATACTATACACTGCTACTTTGAACATTACTACTGTTTGGCGAATGGGTCTCCATACTGTTCAAGCAAGCTATTTGATTGCCTCAAAGGTCTAGAAGTTAGTTTTATAGGAACTTGTTGTTGTCAGTCGCATTATAAGTCTAAGTTGAGTCAATCCAAGCACATAACGATCACTCGCAAACGCATACCCTAAACACCTATATTACTCTTGCACTTATAAGTACATCTTATCATAGCAATGTACCAGTTGGTACTATATATATGTTATGTACAGAATAAATATGATATATAAGTATAATAAGCTATACTCCAAGAATTGTGTAGGGGATTATCTCCTTAATTATTCAAAATATATTAAATATTACCACCTAGACAACTTTGTTATTAATGATCTCAACTTTTATTTGACTGGTTCGTATTCTTTCAGTTGCAATCCCAAAGCGCTATTGATACCAGGGATACCTGAGCTAGAATACTCTGACGAACTGTTATAAAATCAGAAACAGGCTAAATATCAGAAGCAGATCAGTAAGTTGACTTTCTAGTATTATCTGGAGATATCTTCACTTAATAGATGTCGCATTTTGTAACAATTAATTATTGCATAAATTGGATCAGTCATACAAATTTAAGTCATTGGCACATCTCTAGGACCTTTTGGAATCCTTATAAGCCAGATAAGCTCTTTCAACATGAACTCTTTTCCCAGTAGAGAAGAAGTATTAACTTATAGTAAATAAACCTAAATATTTTACAAAATAGCTGCCATTGCTAAGAAGGGCCAATCTGGTGATGATTCTTAATCGAAACCTGTTCACAAAGTGAGCATTTGTTATGTTATTTTCGGTAATGCCACCCGTTTAAAAACTAAAATGAAAAACAATAGAATAAAGAGAATAAATGTTCTATATGGGTGTTAAATATGGTTGTGAATGTTGCAACAAGGAGAAGGCTGGAGGCACGGGAGATGTCATGTCTGAGAACAATGTGTGGTGTAAATATAATGCAGAGAATCCATAATTTGGTGATTAGGAGGAGGTGCGGGCTTATGAAAACTATTATCCAGAGAGCTGAGGAGGGGTTATTGAGATGGTTTGGACATGTAGAGAGGATGGAACAAAATAAAATGACTTCGAGAGTGAATAAATCTGTATTGGAGGGAAGGCAGGGTAGGGGTCGGCCTAGGAAAGGATGGAGAAGCGGGTAAAGGAGGTTTTGTGTGCGAGGGGCTTGGACTTCCTGCAAGCATGCCTGAGCATGTTAGACAAGAGTGAATGGAGACAAACGGTTTTTAGGACTTGACGTGCTGTTGGAGTGTGAGCAGGGTAACATTTATGAAGGGATTCAGGGAAACCGGCAGGCCGGACTTGAGTCCTGGATGAGGGGTGTTAATGTTGCAGTTTTATAACTGTAGTGTAAGCACACCTCTGGAAAGACAGTGATGGAGTAAATGATGGTGAAAGTTTTTCTTTTTCTGGCCACCCTGCCTTGGTGGGAAACAGCCGATGTGTTAATAATAAAAAATAATATGTTCTGTACAAAATATATTATGAATTACATGAAGGAGCTGTCGAACTGAATTTTTGTTATTTTTTGTTTTTGTTTTTGTTCATTTCTTTGTCTGAATAGGCGTTCCTGTCGTATTATCATATAAAAGTTCATTAAGATTTGCCGACACACAAATTAATGAAATAAATATATATATATATATATACATGTACTTGGATTTGGCAGGAAGACCTGACCTGGCACTGCCCAATGTGTGTTTGACACTCCCTACTGACACACAAGTAACCCGTTCGTAGGAGAGGGGAGCTACGACGATGTTTCGGTCCGATTTGGACCATTTTACAAAGTCCCTTCGTAAATGGTCCAAGTCGGACCGAAACGTCGTCATAAGGTCCCCTCTCCTACGTGCGGGTTATTTGTGTATTGTTCCAGTCACAGTATTGTTCCTTTTTGTTACTTCCTACTGACAAAATTTTCCTACTAGAAATATTGTAATATACCTTATTTTCATCCCACCAAAAATAAAGTTGGAAAGTTTTTGAAATTTAGAAAAAATCAGCCCTTTACCCCTCCACAAATGAAAAAAAAAAAGTGCTATTGCGAAAAATTTCCACGAGTTTTTTAAACATTTATTGGTGTATGCTTGGGAAAATCCGTTTAATCTGTTCATTAGTAATGGATGATGTTCAGTGAATAGGTCAATAACTTCCGAGATATCGTGGAGAACGCGGCTCATAATAATACTTGTGAGCATTTTTTTTGGGGTGGGGGGATGGGGGTGGGGGGTGTTAGGGGGAGGAAATCGCACTATGAGTCTTGGCTATTAAGTGGCGATATTCATACTAATCCCGGACCTCAATCTATGGTACAGGTGCAAACAGACGGATAAGTCATGGTGATAATGACGGTCTAGTAGCTAGTAATGATAATCTTAACACTATATGTAATGCACAGACAATAGAACCATTATTATATAAGACACCACCAGACATTTGTATACACTGTACTAAGGTACGAAAGATGAACAGTAAACTTACCGGTTGTAAAATGTGTAAAGGTTGGGTGCATAATGGATGTGTGTTCAATTATGGTAATGGTGCCAGATTTCATTTTGTTTGTAACAAATGCACTTTGGCACAGTTACCCTTTAACAACGATGACATTAATTTACCTATTTTGAATGCTAATGACCCCTTGCCATATGTTGATGATTATGATTGTCTTAGGAAAACAGGCCTTCACTTTATTCATGTCAACGCAAGATCACTTCTTCCAAAATTGGCAGAGATTAGGATTCTAGCTAACAGAACTAGAGCGGCAGTTATATCCATCTCGGAATCCTGGTTGGATGATACGGTGACTGACGACGAGGTCAAAATAGAAGGTTACAATATAAAACGCTTAGATAGGAATAGAAAAGGTGGTGGGGTATGTGCCTACATAAGGAACGAATTAGCCTATAATCCAAGACCTGATTTAAATGACAATAAACTGGAGATTCTATGGTTTGAAGTGTTGCTTCCCAAGACCAAACCCATCTTAGTAGGAACTAGTTATCGCCCTCCCACCCATGACCAGTTCTTAGAGGACTTTTCGAGAGTCTTGTCAGGACTTGATAACAATGACGAGACAGTAATACAAGGAGACTTCAATATCTGTTTTCAACAGCAAAATAACGGGCTATGTAAAAGATATAAGCAAATTCTGGATTTAAATAGTTACATGCAACTATATTAATACACCAACCCGGATCACACAGTTCTCAGCCACCCTAATTGACCACATACTTTGTAACCGCCCTGAGAACATTAGTCAGTCAGGGGTTATTACCACAGGTCTTAGTGATCATTTCATTATTTACTGTACCAGGAAAATTACTAGGGAACGGATAGGCCTACACAAGACAATAAAAGTTAGGTCAACTAGAAACTACAATAAAGAAACACTGGTAAATATGCTACACAATTGTGACTGGTCATTGATAACAAGTTGCACGGACGTAAATGATGTCTGGGAAAAATTCAAAACAATGTTCACTGCCATCCTTGATAATATTGCACCAGTTAAAGAGGTTAGGATTAAACGAAGAACTGAACCCTGGATGACTACTGAGATATTAGATAATGTGAAATTCAGAGACCAGTTGATAAAAAGATTTAAGGCAAACAGACAGGATATTGCAGTACTAAATGAATTCCAAAGGGTGAGGAACAGAGTGCAGAGGCTTATAAAAGGCGCAAAGGCAAGACACTATTGCTCAAAAATCGAAGAGTACAAGAATAACCCTAGAAAGCTCTGGCAACAACTCAAACAGTTGGGGTATAGCCATAAACCCGTAGATAGATCTAACATAGTTCTAAATGTCGATAACGAGGTATGCCACGAAACAACTAAAGTGGCAAATTGTTTTAATTCATACTACACAACTGTCGCATCAACACTAGTAAGTAAGCTACCAGCTGCATCAAATACCTTTAACACAGACTCTGATAAGTTTAAAACATACTATACCAATAAAGGGGTAACTCCAAACAGTTGTCGACTAGTAAGTGTATCTCATGACTTCGTGCAAAAAGAACTAAGCAGGTTAACCCCAACTAAGAGCACCGGCCCAGATAAAATCCCGTCTAAGTTCCTAAAAGATGGTGCATCTGAACTGGCAATCCCCATTGCTCACATAATAAATTTGTCCATCACCACTAATACAGTGCCAGATGGGTTCAAGGAGGCCAGAGTTACTCCTATCTTCAAGAAAAATAGTAGGTCTGATGTCAGCAACTATAGGCCTGTTAGTATACTTAGTGTAATATCCAAAATTCTAGAGAGGGCGGTGTACTGTCAAGTAGTTAAATATCTTAGTGACAACAACATTCTTCATAGTTACCAATCAGGCTTTAGGAGATCTTACTCAACCGACACCTCCCTAATTAATCTGATGGATTACATGAGAACTGAAATGTCTATAGGGAACCTCATAGGAATGGTAACTTTAGACTTGCAAAAGGCCTTCGATACTGTCAACCACAATATATTATGTAAGAAACTTCAAGCTATCGGCATAGGTTCCACAGACTGGTTAAAGTCCTATCTTAGCAACTGGAAACAAATTGTCAAAATCAACAAAACGGAATCAGAACCACTGCCGATAGCATGTGGAGTTCCCCAAGGTAGTATTCTGGGTCCTTTATTATTCCTGTGTTATGTAAATGACATGCCCATCAATGTCAAGTGCAAACTCCTACTGTATGCGGATGACAGTGCTCTGTTAGTGTCAGGTAAAGACCCACAAGATATAGCTAATGTATTAACACTGGAACTGGAGTCCTGCAGCAATTGGTTAGTAGACAACAAACTATCGTTACATCTAGGGAAAACAGAAGCCATACTCTTTGGCACGAAATATAAACTGAGCAGGGTAAATAATTTTAATGTCCGGTGTAATGGGGAATCCATCACTTCAGTTTCCTCAGTAAAATATCTGGGAATCCCCTTTGACCCATGCATGTCAGGAGAATTGATAGGGAACAGTGTAGTAAAGAAAGCGAATGCCAGACTGAAGTTCCTCTACAGACAAGCACAGTGTCTACCTACTGAGGCTCGCAGGACCCTATGTCTATCCCTTATACAATGTCATATGGACTACGCTTGCTCTTCATGGTACTCTGCCTTGACAAAAAAACTGAAAGATAAGCTGCAAATCACCCAGAACAAAATGGTAAGATTCATCCTGGACCTATGACCAAGAGAACATGTAGGCCAGGATGAATTACAACAATTGGATATGCTGAATATTGAAGAGAGAGTAAAACAACTTAAATTAAATCAAGTTTATAAAATTGCTCACAGTGTCCAGAATATCTTGCTGCCAATTTTGTCAAGGCTGGGAACCAAAGCAGTCATAGTACTAGGGGGAGAGAGCACAACTTTGTAGTTCCCACAGTCAGTGGCCAGGCTTCAAACACCTTTTATTGTACAGCAATAAAGGAATGGAACAGACTGCCTGCACATGTCAAAGCCAGTCATAGCATGAACCAGTTCAAGAAGAGAACCAAAAGGTACCTAATGAATGTAGCGACAGAAAGGGAGGAGAATTATTTTTTTATTTTTTTTAGCTAACACACATGTATATGTAAATAACTCTTTTTACCTTATTCCTAGTATACATATATCCTTTTCTAGGTTTTCTACACATATGCTGCTATGTATGATAATGTATGTAAATGTATTTGTGTATACCTGAATAAACTTACTTATTTACTTATACGAGAGGAGTGTTCTTCTAGAGCACCCCAGTGATACGCCCTTTTTCTATAGTGTTAGTGGACCAGAGAAAACGTAAAATTATAATCATATGGGTACACTGCTTTAGCGCTTGGCCGACGGACTCTCCTCAGATTATGCCAGTTTTTAATCATTTGGATGTCTGTATTATGTTTGTATGGTATTTATTGTATGTCTAATATAATTTTGGAAGATATGTGATAGATAAATGAATACAATTGTCAATAATAGCATAAAAAATAATATTTTATTGCGCCATGAGCGACATGCTTCCAGTCATGGCGTCATCACCACTGCTGGCCAGGGCTGCCAGATGAACACAACAGCTTATGGCCATAATTTAAAGAAAATATGGCCAAAAATGGCCACTTTGGAAAAGTATTAGGCCAAAAATATGCCCAAAGATATAAAATGATTGAATTACCTGGAGTTTACCTGGAGAGGGTTTCGGGGGTCAACGCCCTCGCGGCTCGGTCTGAGACCAGGCATCATGGTGGATCAGGGTCTGATCAACTAGGCTGTTACTGCTGGCCTCACGCAAACTGACGTACGAACCACAGCCCGGTTGGTCAGGTACTGACTTTAGGTGCCTGTCCAGTGCCTTCTTGAAGACAGCCAGGGGTCTATTGGTAATTCCCCTTATGTATGCTGGGAGGCATACCAACAATTAAGTGTGCATAAATTATGCCTATATATTCGATTACATATCATCAACAATACTTTTAAGTAAACTTAAAATACTTACAGTGAAACACAGCTGTTAACTTAACATCACTTCCTCAAGAATGAACGGATTCTTACAATTGAATCCTTTGCATCCTGTTTCTGGGCTGAGTTTTGATAGATGTTACATAAGAAAAAAATTGTTTAAGTATTGCGTTACTTGCTGGCAGGATAAGCCATGTTTGGGCATAATTCGACAGTTCTTTAAAATTATTGTGTTTGGATACTGCTGCCAAAATTCTAAAGCTCCTTTAGGGATTCCATCTTGTATGAAGTTTCTTCTTCATTCCAGAAAACAAGGCTATTTTTTCTGTATTGGTCTTCGACAACATCAACATCGTTTATTAGGTGGAAAAATGGGAGCCGCTGGTTCACTTGATTCAGTTATTCTTGAAGGTGAGTCAGGGAGCCGCTGGTTCACTTGATTCAGTTATTCTTGAAGCTGAATCAGGGAGTCGCTGGTTCACTTGATTCAGTTATTCTTGAAGGTGAGTCAGGGAGCCGCTGGTTCACTTGATTCAGTTATTCTTGAAGGTGAGTCAGGGAGCCGCTGGTTCACTTGATTCAGTTATTCTTGAAGCTGAATCAGGGAGTCGCTGGTTCACTTGATTCAGTTATTCTTGAAGGTGAGTCAGGGAGCCGCTGGTTCACTTGATTCAGTGATTCTTGAAGCTTGGCTTGGCACATAAATTTCACAAACTTTATTTTATTATTTTCTTGTTCCATATTAGAAGTTAGTTAGTTTAATATCTTTATTATGCACACCATACCCATCTTGTGGGCGGAAGTCAAAAGATTACAGAGGTACATAATTGTAACTAGTTACAAAGGTAATGAACTCAAGGTAGATCTGGTCACAATCATGACAAGTTACAAAGGTAATAAACCATCTACACTCCTATACATGGTTACAATCATGAACAAATTACAAAGTAATGAGCCACTGACACGCCCACACCCGGTCACAATTGTAATGAGTTATAAGTACATATATTAAGCGGGTCATACACCCACACGAGTTCACACACACATACACACACGAGGGTGCACGACAAGTGCTAAAGCTGATCAAGTACGTCATAATTTATTGATCAAATTTAATTCCAAAGTCTACATTTTCTACTATTTTGCATGTTCCATCTTGGTTGTACAGCCTGTGATGAAGACTGTGTGTGCAGTTCTTAGTCAACATCGTAAGGATCAACACAGGTTTACTGGAACCAAACATTAAGACTCCCGAACTCTTTAACAATGGGAGTAGCAAATACAAAGTAAAAATAATTCATGCTATCTTGTAACATGTATTTTATCAATGTTGTCTTATACCTTGTATTCTGACCTCCAGCAACCAGCCTTACAATGCGATATGATTTGAAATATTTGTAAAAATGGCCAAATTAGTGGCCACATTTGCATAAATGGCCAAAATGATTTTTTCATGGCCACAGAGTTCAAAAATGGAAAATTTTCACAAATTTGGCCATGAAATGGCCAATCTGTCAACCCTGCTGATCCAGGTTTGGTAGTATGTCTCATCAAATACGTGGCTCAGCAGAACGACATTAATTTCACCTCCTATCACTCAACAACGGAACCTGCAATATCGGCCAATTTTTTTGCAATGCAGGAGTGCAGCTGAACATGTCAAAGCGTCGTAGCATGAATCAGTTTAGGAAGATAACTAAAGGGTACCTAATGAATGAAGCTAGTGGTTGAGGATATCTGCTAAACTAGTGATTAGTGGATATTGAAAAAGGGAAGAAGAAATTCTGTTGAGGAGTGAAAGAATCAAAGAGAGTAAAAGTGGGGAGATGGCAGGTGGGAGAGGGGTGAGGGCTGCCGTAATCATATTTATATTTATTCTGCAATTCACTGCAGAAGGAAATTGATCATGGGGATGGAAAAGGTGACTGGAGTATTAATGGCACCCTTGACAATGAAAGCCTCACAGCTGCCATCCTGTCAACAAGGAAAATGTCACTATGGCCGCAATGTACGGCAACACCGCACCCAAACAAACAAAACAGTGGCGCACTGCACTAATTGCAGCACTGTTATGTGGTGATGTTCAAATCAATCCAGGGCCCCAAACTAATGAACAGGTGCAAACGAGACAAATAAGGTGCCCTTGTGTTCACTGTGGTAAAGGTGTCGGCAGCCACAGTCGAGCTATTACCCGTGGTGTGAGGAATGAGTCTACGTGAGATGTTCAGACAGAATAAGTGATGAATATGATGCATGCCTTGGTCAACATGAGGCCACAGAGCCAGTGCTGTTACAAGAGCAAATAACACCGGGCCATGGGGGTGTTGACCCCCAAAACACCCTGGTGGCCTGGTGGCTAAAGCTCTCGCTTCACATACGGAGGGCCCGGGTTAGATTCCTGGCGGGGTCGAAACATTTCGATGTGTTTCCTTATACCTGTGTCATGTTCACCTAGCAGCAAATTGGTACCTGGGTGTTAGTCGACTGGTGTGGGTCGCATCCTGGGGGACAAGATTGAGCACCCCAATGAAAATAAGACAGACAGTCCTCGTTGACGCACTGACTTTCTTGGGTTATCCTGGGTGGCTAACCCTCCGAGGTTAAAAATCCGAAGAAATCTTATCTTATCTTAGGTAAACTCCACGTATTGTTCAGATAGCATGCTGTAGAAAACAACTGAGGCCTTATAATGCTATGCCTATGTGTTACTTACGTTAGTTAAACGTATGAAGACAGTCAACGGCCTCCCAATAAATAGCAACAGCATTTAGTGCTCTGTTTACTTATTTTATGATATAAGGAGTGCTTATGAAACAGGTAGGATTCGAGCCCATAGCAAACCAGTCCAAAATCTGCCTGGCCGGTGCTCTCACTAGTGTTCCATGCTGGCTAAACAAGATTCTTCCAACTAGGTGTATTTCTGAGAGGTTAGCATTGACCTCAAAGTGACCACAAATACAAGTTTGCTTGGACAAAGATCTCATTCCACCCACATAGCTGGAATGAGATCTAGCTGAAATCTCTTCAAAACTATTATCAAAGACTCACGAGAATCGTCATGACACGATTGTAAAAAAAGTAGGTTTGAACCCCTTGTGGTGAGAGCAATAGTCTGTGAGATTTAGGAATAGTTTGCCGTGGGTACAAACCGAGCCAGCTCCCTAAGTTTTTTACGACAATTATATTTTACAAGTTTCACAAGTTATTAACATTGACTTCGATGAACTTGAGCTAGATCTCACCTCTGCTATGTGGCAGCAAGAGTTGTCCATGAGAACTTGATCTTATGATCAAAGTTTGACAAATGCTACCCTCTCTAGTATATAGAAAAATAGCTAGTTAAACGATTCATGTCAGGCCTGTGTGGACTATCAAAGTGAACATTGGCTAGCTAGTTTCAGGCCTGGCTCAGATCCTGCCCGTTTCAGTTTACCATATCTTTGTTACCTTGTTCATGAGTCCTTTACTAGTGTTCTTATCATATTTACTGTTAGGATAAAAAAAAATAGTGGGTGGGTTATCTCATAACATCACTACATACCCAGGTTAGATTCTCAAACAAATTTATATTTTCCAATAAAAACACTCACCAAAAATAAGGATTTTCTTAGATTAAAACCTCACGCATGATTGCAAGAGTAGCCTCACTTGCATGATTGCAAGAGTAGCCTCACTTGCATGATTGCAAGTGCCTCACTTGCATGATTGAAAGTAGCCTCACTTGCATATTGCAAGTAGCCTCACTGCATGATTGCAGAGTAGTAGCACTCCTCACTTGCATGATTGCAAGTGTAGCCTCACTTGCAATTTCAAGTGATTCCATGGGAGGGAAAGGATAATTTATAAGTACACAATAAGCATTGTGTTTTTGATCTTAGCCCTTGTGAGCTCTCAGCTCTACTGCAGTGTTCCTTTTTCTTTTCCTTATACTGACCCCATTTCAACTACTACTACGACTACCACTCCTTTACTACTATTTCTACTTCCACCGTCTACCTTTTCTACTATTAATGTTACTACTATTATTGCCGCCATTCACTCCCCTTTCAATCTCTTGTGGCACAAACTACTCCACCTTCTACTTCTACTACTACTTCCACCACCAGCATTACCACTACTTCTCTTTCCTCCTCTTTCTCCCGTCCCTGTCCCTCCTCGCCTCTATGCTGCCTCACTCGGTTTCTTGTCAGTGTGACTTCTGAATGGTCCAAGACGGACCAAAATGTCATCAAAAGCTTTTCTCTCTCCTATGTACGGGTTATTTGTATATTGTTCTAGTCACGGTAATGTGCCTTTTTGTTCTCTATGACTACTGAACATCTAATTGAGCCAGATCATATTAGAAAAAAATATTTCATTGTAAAATCAGTGATGTGGCAAAACAAGATCGAACAAAAAGTGATAGAAGGTGGCTGACTTCATACATGGATTCAAACTTTAGTAGATTAAAATTTATTAGGCAAGGCCAAGAACTGAAGCACAACACATATGTGCATTATCTTTTACTATGCACATTGTTCGCCCTCCAATTACAACAACCTAGTTTGCTGTCTTATAAAAAAGTTTCTGGGATCTTCACACTTGTGGCCAGGTCTCAGACTAGGCTAATAAATTGGGAAGGAATTATTAGAGGAATAAGAGATCAAGAAACACACTGCCATCCATGGCACCTCAAGTGCGAAGTCAGTACAGAGATCACAGTGCAGCACGCAGCCAGGCACACTCACCTGTATGGATGAAGAAGACGTTTCCCTCGTTGATCTGAGCTTGAGTGAACGCTGACACAGGGTGGGTAAGGTTAGATGAAATCGCCAGGTAACCAGTGTCAGGGGTGGTTACGGTGATGCTCAGATTCTCTGGAGGTGTGTCTAGGTCAAACACAGCTGAGGAAGACCATGCAGTTGTTTTACTTGTATTTATGTAATATTTAGGAATACAAGAAAGGTATTATCCTATGATGTTATTATATGTTGCTTTGGTATAAACCTTGGTAAAAAATACCGACAAGTTGGTTTAGAAAAACACGTAAGCAAATACTAGGACATGTTTATTAGAAAACATTTCGGTCCTGGGACCTTAGTCACTTCTAACATACAGAGGTTGAAAGACATTATATATAGGCGGAGAGTGAGGTGTGAGTGACGCATGGTGACTTGAAAAACGTCACATTGGAATGAGGACGGGTAGACGAGGAGATTATGTGACTCTTGTGTTGCTGGGTAGCTGCTGTTTTGCCTGGTTGACTATTATGTATGCTAATGTTTTCGAAATTTTGTGGTTTCCAGTGTTACGTTCTATTGTGTCGGTGACGGCGATTAGCGAGGCTTCTAGACACCGTCGGCGTTTAAGAT
This sequence comes from Cherax destructor, assembly GCA_009830355.1. Classification (NCBI taxonomy): domain Eukaryota; kingdom Metazoa; phylum Arthropoda; class Malacostraca; order Decapoda; family Parastacidae; genus Cherax; species Cherax destructor. Next base: position 55,186 of record WNWK01006966.1, on the reverse strand, counting down.
CTGGTTCGGTGAGAACGAGTTGGGCCTCATCCCAGTTCATCACATGCCCCGTGGAGTATCTGTGGAGGACACAGGCGTACCTTAATCGTCTCTGTTACTGGCACTTCGATGCTCGTTCAGGCGGACCGCAAGATCTCTGCCTGTTTAGCTTACATATTTCTTGGGAGAGAATCCACAGGTAAAGGTGTATACGCCTGCTATGGAAGTTAGAGATGTGGGGCTGCGTTTCGTAGTGAGGTCTTTGATAGATGATGTGTTTATGGTGGAAACATTGATGTTACTCTTAGCAAGTGCCGACGAGTATTGTGTCATCATCACCACATGGGAGCACTATGGACTGCTTAGAGGGCTGTTCCATGGGCGGCTTGTTGAGGATGGCTTGTGCCTTGAGTTTGCCATCTCGGTTGAAGAAAGATGGAAACTGGAGACGTGTAATGGGTTGTGTTATGTAAATACATTCTTCTTCAAGAAAACAACTGCTGGAGATGCGAAGAGCTCTCAAGAAGAAGCCAATGAGGACTCCTCTTTTAATGAGTGTCTTGTTGTGAATAGAAGTGTATAAGATCGTCCTTGTTAGTAGGTTTTCTATACACTTTGAAGAGACGTTTGTCACTGTCGGGAGATCTGCACAGGAGGACGTCGAGGAAAGGAAGTTTGCCATCCTTTTGGAGTTCAAGTGTAAACTTTACTGATGGTTCGGCTGCATTGATCTTGTTGAGGAGGACCTGGATATTGAGACGTCTCGAATAAAAAAAACAATATATCATCAACGTATCTTAGCCAGGTAACGGTGTTGGGAATAAGGGTGCTAAATTTCTCTGTCTCTAGGTTTTCTATGAAGAGATTGGCAAGCACAGCACTGAGAGGGCTGCCCATTGCTATTCCAAAGCTCTGTTTTAACAGTTGTCCTGACACTTGAAGAAGTTGAAATTATCACAGAGATCCACTAGACTGATGAAATCTAGAAGAGGTAAAGGGAGGTCGTGGTTTTCGGTGAGCCTCTGTCTCACAATGTTTATTGCAGCATCAGTAGGAACGTTGGTAAAGAGGGCTGTGACATCGAAGGAAGCCATGCTTTTGAATGATTTTGAATGATTTGGAATTATATGATAACAACGAACAAAATACTGAGATGAATTGAGAGGTATGAATATGGACACATTGAGAGATAGGAAACAGGAACGTGAGGGCACAGCAAGAAGTCGAAAACTAAGATGAGTCAGAGATGTTAGGAAGTATTTCCACAGTCTTAGAGTAATCAGGAAGTGGAACGACCAGGATAGTGAAGAGGAAGAGGAAGAATCCATATATAGGTTTAGGAAAAGGCAGAGCCAGGAGCTGAGATTTAGCGCTTTTGTGATTTCTCACATTATCAAGGAAATATAAAAATAAAAGGTTAACAGAAAGGCATATAAGGACGAGACAACACCTCGCTGCCACCCCACAACAACACCTAACTTTTTATGATGATGTAGGGATGTAGTCAGTGATACGTGAAACACAGCTTATATTCTACCCCAAAATTTGTCTAATGTATCTCAAATTCTTCCCAAATTTTATTAATTCTAAATCAAGCCAATTTTTATTACGTGAGAAATCACGAAAACGCTTGAAATTTTACTATTTTTTCACAGTGGTTGTTCTGCATATTGTGATATCACCTGTTTACTATGATCTTATTGCATATATATATATATATATATATATATATATATATATATATATATATATATATATATATATATATATATATATATATATATATATATATATATATATATGGGGAAGTGCTCCTCCAGTGTTATGTTCCTATGTTCATACCAAGTTTCAATCACTTCATACTAATGCAGGTTCTGCCGAGGCTTTCTCAGCTAGAAGTGAAATTATCTAAAAAAAATTCCACCAGTTTCTTGTTAATGGTCGTAATGAGCTCCAAGGGAGAGGTGAGCAGGGTTGGGACATACATACCTAAGTTAGAGGAGGAGATAAACAATGTGTTGCCTTCCCAAATGGTGAGACCAGTGTTGTTGATAACGAAGGGAGCCTCGTCGTTGATGCCCCGTACTGACACACTGACCAGGGCAGGAACACTTTGGCGCACCCCGGACACTGCCACAATACTGAACGTGTCCTGTAGGCGTTCTGATCCGTCATGTACGTACTGTGTAGCCACAAAAAAAGTACACATTAAGAAAAATAAAACTCACAATATCGTATCTAGAGCATTTCTAAAGTAACCCAATATTTGTGCGTTACTTATCAAGGGCGCATTGTTCTGAGAAAGTAATGGGGAGAAGAAACTGTTTCTTAGATAACCCGCAAACCAAGTAAGACGCTCAGGAGAACGTCACATCTACCATATGATATCTATAGCTATACCTCACTAGTCCTGGCTTCTTTCATTCTTACACACACTATTTGACTTTGTTTCTCCAACTCACCCACATAACCTATGTTCCTGCCTCTCCCACTAACACAGTCCATGTTCCTGCCTCTCCCACTAACACACAGTCAATGTTCCTGCCTCTCCCACTAACACACAGTCAATGTTCCTGCCTCTCCCACTAACACAGTCCATGTTCCTGCCTCTCCCACTAACACACAGTCCATGTTCCTGCCTCTCCCACTAACACACAGTCAATGTTCCTGCCTCTCCCACTAACACACAGTCCATGTTCCTGCCTCTCCCACTAACACACAGTCCATGTTAATGCCTCTCCCACTAACACACAGTCAATGTTCCTGCCTCTCCCACTAACACACAGTCAATGTTCCTGCCTCTCCCACTAACACACAGTCAATGTTCCTGCCTCTCCCACTAACACACAGTCAATGTTACTGCCTCTTCCACTAACACACAGTCCATGTTACTGCCTCTCCCACTAACACAGTCCATGTTCCTGCCTCTCCCACTAACACAGTCCATGTTCCTGCCTCTCCCACTAACACAGTCCATGTTCCTGCCTCTCCCACTAACACACAGTCAATGTTCCTGCCTCTCCCACTAACACACAGTCAATGTTCCTGCCTCTCCCACTAACACACAGTCCATGTTCCTGCCTCTCCCACTAACACACAGTCCATGTTCCTGCCTCTCCCACTAACACACAGTCAATGTCCCTGCCTCTCCCACTAACACACAGTCAATGTTCCTGCCTCTCCCACTAACACACAGTCCATGTTCCTGCCTCTCCCACTAACACACAGTCCATGTTCCTGCCTCTCCCACTAACACAGTCCATGTTCCTGCCTCTCCCACTAACACACAGTCCATGTTCCTGCCTCTCCCACTAACACACAGTCCATGTTCCTGCCTCTCCCACTAACACACAGTCAATGTTCCTGCCTCTCCCACTAACACACAGTCAATGTTCCTCCCTCTCCCACTAACACAGTCCATGTTCCTGCCTCTCCCACTAACACACAGTCAATGTTCCTGCCTCTCCCACTAACACACAGTCCATGTTCCTGCCTCTCCCACTAACACAGTCCATGTTCCTGCCTCTCCCACTAACACACAGTCCATGTTCCTGCCTCTCCCACTAACACAGTCCTTGTTCCTGCCTCTCCCACTAACACAGTCCATGTTCCTGCCTCTCACACTAACACACAGTCCATTTTCCTGCCTCTCCCACTAACACACAGTCAATGTTCCTGCCTCTCCCACTAACACACAGTCAATGTTCCTGCCTCTCCCACTAACACACAGTCCATGTTCCTGCCTCTCCCACTAACACACAGTCAATGTTTCTGCCTCTCCCACTAACACACAGTCAATGTTTCTGTCTCTCCCACTAACACACATTCCTTGTTCCTGCTTCTCCCACTTACCCATACTGTCTATGTTCCTCCTTCTCCCACTCACCAATACTATGTTCCTCCTTCTCCCACTCACCAATACTATGTTCCTGCTTCTCCTACTCATCTATACTGTCCATTTCCTCATTCTCCTACTCATTGTTCCTGCTTTCTTACTCATCCTACACATTTTTCCCCTTGTTTTTCCCACTCACTGACAATGGATGTAACAGTTGCCTAGATTTAGTAGGTGAGTGGGAGAAGCAGGATCCTGAACTGTGTAGGTGAGTGGGAGAAGCAGGAGCCTAAACTGTGTAGGTGAGTGGGAGAAGCAGGAGCCTGAACTGTGTAGGTGAGTGGGATAAGCAGGAGCCTAAACTGTGTAGGTGAGTGGGAGAAGCAGGAGCCTAAACTGTGTGGTGAGTGGGAGAAGCAGGAGCCTAAACTGTGTAGGTGAGTGGGAGAAGCAGGAGCCTGAACTGTGTAGGTGAGTGGGATAAGCAGGAGCCTAAACTGTGTAGGTGAGTGGGAGAAGCAGGAGCCTAAACTGTGTAGGTGAGTGGGAGAAGCAGGAGCCTAAACTGTGTAGGTGAGTGGGAGAAGCAGGAGCCTAAACTGTGTAGGTGAGTGGGAGAAGCAGGAGCCTAAACTGTGTAGGTGAGTGGGAGAAGCAGGAGCCTAAACTGTGTAGGTGAGTGGGAGAAGCAGGAGCCTAAACTGTGTAGGTGAGTGGGAGAAGCAGGAGCCTAAACTGTGTAGGTGAGTGGGAGAAGCAGGAGCCTAAACTGTATAGGTGAGTGGGAGACGAAGTGGCACAGAATGTGTGGGTGTTCACCCTCACATTCCTGACTCCCACTCACCTGTAGTCACTGTTTCTGCTTATTTCACTTACCCAGACAGTCCTTGATCCTACGTCTCTCGCTAATCGGCCAGGTCAAGGACCGGGCCGCGGGGGCGTTGACCCCGGGAACACCCATCAGGTATACTCCTCCAGGTAACTTCGTGTCAGCCTCCAAATTCTGAGATTTTTCCGGTTCACAAACGTAACTCAGGTCTGCAACCTGTCCTACTCACTCGGTTACTGCCACAGCTGCTGGCACTCAACCATACAGTCACTGCTGCTCACACTCACTCATAGTCACTGCTACTCTCACACACTCATAATCACTGCTGCTCCCTCTCGCACATAATTATTGCTGTTCCCACTCACTACTCAGTCACTGCTGTTTCCACCCCTACACAGTCACTGTTGTTCCCACTTACGCACAGAGTTCCACATCAGTTTTCCGTCACCCACAGTCGAGTCAAACACTCGATGATACAGTCACTGCCACTTGCCCACAGCCACTGCTGCAGTCACTGCTACAGCCACTGCTGCAGTCACTGCTACAGCCACTGATGCAGTCACTGCTACAGCCACTGCTGCAGTCACTGCTACAGCTACTGCTACAGCCATTGCTACAATCACTGCTACAGTCACTGTTACAGCCACTGCTACAACCACTGCTACAGTCACTGCTACAGTCACTGCTACAGTCACTGTTACAGCCATTGCTACAGTCACTGTTAAAGCCACTGCTACAAACACTGCTAGTCACTGCTACAGTCACTGCTGCAGTCAATGTTACAGCCATTGCTACAGTCACTGTTACAGCCACTGCTACAGCCACTGCTACATCCACTGCTACAGCCACTGCCACTCACCACAACTATTCCCTGCTGCAGCTGGAGTGGGGTGAAGGCCTCAACCCTCACACGAGGCCTAGTGTTGAGCTCCAGCTGCCCTGCCACGGGTTGTTTCACAACCAGGTAACGAGCGATCTTGTCGGTGTAGTACTCAGTTAAGACCGTCACTACAGACACTGTCACTATAGTCTGCGATCCCTCATCTACCTCCAGCAGCCCCGCCGACAGGTAGATCGTCTTGGGGATTATCTGAAAAGCAGCAGTGTCCAGTTACGTGTCCTATTGCAGCATTTCTGAAACTAATATCCGTTGCTCCTTAGGTAACCATAAAGCATTTTTGGAGAGAAGGGGGGAAGAGGTACAGACAAAGCAGGCAATAAAGAAAAATCATTAATTTTATTTATAAATTAGCGATTTACTAAACTTAATGACAAGTTGACATGGGCATCTTTCAAAGTGTCTTTATTCAATAGTTAAATACAAGAAAGCTCACACGGTTGGTGAGTCACTTGAACTGTCAGAAGAAATAAATTAGTACAAATTTTGCATGGTAATAAAATATTATATATCTATGGAATAAATACCTGTTTCTAATAACACTGCTACCAAAAAAAATTGCCGTCGGAGACTATAAAAAAAATCTCAATTTGTGTCTTCCATAAAAGTATTAGAACATTTAGAAACCATTTCAACGTATTATCCAATATCAAAAAAATAGTCACTTAATAGTTTTTGCTCACCTGAATACGACTTACCTAATCAACCAAGCCGTTGGTGTTAGTGTTATGCAGGGTTCTGCATGACATGAATATACGTAAATATATAGATATTGGAGAAGTGTGCCATAAATTTCATAAACGAGAACTTAATAATAATGTATAACCTTTAGATAAATGTCAACAATGATTTTATAAATATGCTATGCACTTTGTGGGGACTGTAAGTTAGTGTAACGTTGAAATGTAAGGAAATCCAGCTAGGGATTTATTTTCCAACTGTGTGTTGGTGAGCGGGGCAGCGTCGCTTGGAGAGACACGTGTGGCGGCTAAGTTTGTGATGTTGCATTCCCTTTTTGTGTAGCTAACTCAAGCCATAGGCACTTTTATTGTGTGCCAGTACACACCCTGGGCTCAGACATGGTCGGGGCTTGGAAGGAAGAGTGTGAACTGAGGAAATAGGTGGAGATGGTTTCTGGGAGAGGGTGGCGGCCGGCGCTTTCACCGACCCTAGAGGTACACTTTGTTTTGTTTTGAGATGGCGCCCAGACGCCCGCCCCACCTATGTTGTTACTGAGGTGTTTTGGCTAAGAGAAATGTGAAGAGGTGTTGTGGGAGTGTGTATATATTGTTAATCTAATAAATTTATATTTTCTTACCTAGGAATTTTTGTGTGAACCTTCTGATACCCCAACCCATTGGAGCACTAAACAATGGTTTAATATCAGCTATTTCTATGGGGATACACCTGGGAGGCCTAGTTTTACAGGTGATTTGTGTAACTTTTACCCTTTGCCCTTAGACAAGGTATTAGGCCTCAGGTAATCCCAATACCTGCGAAACAGTTAGCTATACACAGTCCAACATAAGCATTACAGTCCTGCTGAACTGATGCTGAGTTGGGGAACTTATCAAGTTCCCTTTTGAAGACAGTCAGGGGTATGGTGGTAATCTTCCTTATGGACAAAGGGAAGGTGTTGAAAAGTAATGGTTCCTTTACTCTTATTGATTTATCACTTGCTAGACTCAATACGCCCTTGCTTTTCACTGGGGTAATTCTGTACCGCCTACCAAGTGTTTTTCCTTCATAGGAAGTGATATGTTTGTGCAGATTTGGGACTAATCACAAATCTGCATATCTGTGTATTTCTGTCCTACGTTCCAAGAAGAGCAGTTCAAGGAATTTTAAGCGCTCCCAATAATATAGGTCATGACTGAATTTATACAAGCAGTGAAGGCCTGTATTTGTTTTACATGATGGTAGGATTGCTGATGTCTTTTTTCTGTCTCATAAACATGCAAGATTTCAGGTACGTCTTGGTACTTCTACTTACACTTAGGTCACACTACACATTCATGTACACGTTTATGTATACACACTCGTCTGAGTTTTCTTTGATTTTATCTTAATAGTTCTTGTTCTTATTGCTTCTCTTTTCATATCCATGGGGAAGTGCAATAAGAATCTTTCCTCCGTAAGCCATGCGTGTTGTAAAAGTCAACTAAAATGGAGGGAACAATGGGCTAGTAACCCCTTTTCCTGTATAGATTTACTAAAAAGAAAAAGAAGAAAACCGTCAAAGTGTACATGTACTTGTAGTAAATAAAAATATTTACTACAATATTTATTATTATTATTATTATTATTATTATTATTATTATTATTATTATTATTATTATTATTATTATTATTATTATTATTATTATTATTATTAATGTTTTTACAGTTGCCGTACTGCCACCTTGTGGACCGGTTTTTATGGACTGTGGAAAGATTCCTGTGTTCAGCCTTTTTTCTAAAGAATATCTAAGGCATTATTTAGTTATTTCTAGCAGGTCTTGATGAATGTAGTTCCACGAATCTGGGCCATGCCATGCCAAGGGCATGCCAATAATAGCTTCTACAAAATCGAGTGGGGGTTAAGGTTATACAAGAAATTAAGGAGTGTTGAATCCCTTCCATGTAAAACTCATTTGGCTTGCCAATCTTTAGACTCATTAACAGCTCACTAAACACATTTCTGTGTGGTAGTCAGTGTTCCATCTCTTTTCAGCAAGAAAACGATATTAGAGGTTTTTTTCTGGTTTTCGCATAGGAGAAAAATTATTTTGGATTTCTTTAAATTTCATTTAAGGAATTTTTCTTCCTTCGTCTCTCCTTGACTGTACGATGCATTCAATTTGAGCTCATTGTTTTCCATTTCGTTAGCCAATGTGTATTTTACATCTTGAAAAAGCCTGTAGTTACTTCCACTACTTGCTGTATATATTTCTATTATGTTCACGTATCATATTGATGGCGAAACGTCTACAAGATACCCAGATGTTGTACATGTGTCTAATTCATCATCTTGTCGGTAATTAATACCACTAGTATACAACTTGTCGGACACAGCAATATCATGAATCTTGATACAGAAGATATCACCACAACCTACATGCTAACTCCTGGTCCAACTCTTTGGCATGAGTTACTTCCACTGGGTGGTTCCTCATACCAGTGACAATGCCTTCGTCTGTTGCACATCTTGACTCCAGTATATAAGCACCAATCTTCCTGTGGTTCAGATTTTTCCAGACTACGGGGCTCATCACCTTCTCCAGGGCTGAGGGACACATTACTTCAGTTTCGACTATTTGCTGTATATATTTTTATTATGTCTGTCCTGTATTGATAAAGCCAGTGGATAACGAAACGTCTGTCTAATTCATTCATGTGTCTAATTCATCATGTCGGTATTGAATACCATTCATATACAAGTTCTGTAATTGTCTGTCTTTATCTGTATAGGTAGTGCCTCTCTCTCTAATTTGCGTCTTTTCATATTTTTTTTCTTAATGGCACTTGTCCGGAGCACATGTCTAGTGCCACTGAGGTCATCTGTCCGAGGCCTTCCGCTGGCTTACCGGTCCACCCCTTTAAAAACTATGGTCAGTTATAACCAATTCAGATTTTTTTCACCTCTGGGTATACCAAATATAACCTTGTAAAAATAAGTTCTAAAGGAATATACGTATGCTGTATATTCTAGTGTGAGGAGATTCTCTAGAGATACTGGGTCAAATCCATGCTAATCATGTTAAGCATACTTCAGTAAGGCCATAGAATATTTTAATATAATTTTTGTTTTCATATCTTAAGTCGAATTTGTTGAATACTGCCTCATGACTGATAGTGAATTGCTCAATAGCAGTGTGGATGCAGGTTTGAACCTCAATTAGTTTGTGGTCTGTGTTTGCTATTATCGATACCATTATGTTTAAACCAGAGCCTCATTATTTGTTAATATAAGGTCTAGGATTTTTTCCCCAGTCTAATTGGTTCTGCTATTTGCTGGCTTGAGACTAATTTATTGAAGTTTTAAAAGTTCACTTGCGTGTAAGCGTTCATCTGAACTGGCTCCTCGGGTTTTCTATGTTTTCACTGTTTTGGTTACATTCAGGATATTTGGCGTCAGGTTTGAAAGATTTTCAAGAGAGTATTTGATTTTCAACAGATGGTTTTCGAACTGCTTGGAAGTTTTATCTGGTGGCTCATCACAAGTACAATAATTAGATTGTAATTAAAATAACTAGTCTTCCAAAACTTCGACTCCATTATTGGTATTGCTAAGTAATTCATTACAAATGGATGACATACAGACCAGTCCTATACACTGTAATATAACAAGTACTGCCACACACAGCTCTCCAGACCTACCTCGCGGTCACATCACAGTCCTCAAAACTTTAGCAGAAGACACTAACACCAGAGTCACCACTACCGATAAATTAGGTTCTGTCGTTATCTTGAACACTAACGACTAAATAAATAAAATATTCAGTGTACTAAATGACTCAGACACCTACAAACCAAATGGACAACCTAACCAAAACTTTTCTACGCAAGACTTGCATCATACTAAAGGACTCAGAACAAGTGATAAATTTCTACATACCATCCCCAGGACCCCAAGATCTCCCAGAATATACGGCATGCTAAAGACTCACAAACCAGGGGTTAAAATTGAGATCCATCTCTGTAATAGGCAGTGCCCCCAGCCATCTCTCACGGATTCCTTCAAAATGCCCATGTAAACTCTTGGGCACAATCAGTCGAGCACATCTTAAACACTGGTGTTCTGAAACAAATCTGCAACATTAATGACACGAACAAGAAACTCTTCAGTCTAGACGTTACTTTTGGGCTGCCCATGGGTTTTCCACTTATTGATGCACTGCAAGGCAATATGTGCAACATATAGATGCCGAACAGTTTTCCTCTCTTATTTCCTCTTTGACTACTATATTACTAACAACTTTTCAGCAAGACCTATTTCTACTGGTGGGCCCAGCTCACCAGTGACCTCATCTCCACCCTACTACACCTCATTTTCCAGTATACTGTCTAAGCCTCCGGCCATTTGCTTCTGCATTAAGATCATTAAGATAAGATACATATCTTACTGTAAGGATAAGGGACTGATTACATCAACTACTTCTCAACTTCGCCTGCATTGTCTTCCACTATTGTTTTCTGTCATCGACTGATGAAGCCTGCAGTGTAGGCGAAACGTTTCGTTAATAAAGACTCCTAGTGTGCCCATGTGCCCTACTCTTCATCTCGTCAGTATTCTATATCACTAGTAGCATATCTAACACTACAATAACAGGGTTTCTTGCTACATGAGACATATCCAGCTATTTTATTACTAATAACTATTTAGCATGACCCACTTCCACTGGAGGACCCAGCTAACTAGTGAGCTTATCACCAAGCTGCTACACCTCACACTGCAATGTTACAAGTACTACTATACAGTGCAGTAGTTCTTGAAGTATACCTGGAGTATACCTGGAGAGGGTTCCAGGGTTCAACGCCCCCGCGGCCCGGTCTGTGACCAGGCCTCATGATAGTAGTGTGTAGTAATACTTGTAACACTGCAATGTGAGGTGTAGTACTAAACACTGCAGTCACTTTATGTACCTATGTACCAGTCGTTTTATGTACGTGCCTCATGTCTCATACCTGTATAGTAAAGACGAGGCGGGAGAGGCTGGAGATGCCGTTGGTAGCGTCGAAGATGAAGTGATCACTGGTAACATTGGTGCCCATCTCCACGTACTGGACTCGACCCTCGTTGATGAGTGCTTGGTCGAACATGTTTACCTGTTAAGTAAAAACACACACACGCATAGAGGAACTCTTCAAAAACACTGTGTATTTCGATTGCTGCACTTTGCAGAGGCTCAGACCCTTGACCTCAGTGTACGTGACACGAATATTAGTGTCCTAAATTTTTTAGTGCAGTTAAATATTAGTGTTGAAGATTTAAAATTGCTAAAAGGAGGAATTCACGAATTATTATATGGAAACCAGTATTCTAATTTCTTAAAATACAAATAATAACGACAGTTGAATCGTCCAGTAAGAAACAGCAGTTTTGAAGCTAAGCTGAGAGGTATTAACTTATTATCAGAGGGACGACAATCTTCTAAAATGAACCAGTGCATCAAGTTTGAAGCCTCTCAGAATTTGCATTCAGCTAACAATGTTAACAGGTTGAACCTAATCAGATGAGGCACTCAGAAATTATCTGATGAAAAATAAGTATTTCTTTTTTTTCCAAATTTCTTCCCCCCAAAAAAGGCAGTTTGCAACCTACACAGGACAAAATCAATCCAAACTTTTCTCGAAGACTGACCATCAATTAGGTTTTAAGTTGGTAATTAAGTTATATTTAGACTCTTGGACATTATAGACATATTTTTAAACAATTGAATTGAGGGACCTGCAAGTTATAGATTTATAAAAAAAAAATTCATTATGAAGATTAACTTTGTTTAATTCAACAAAGTAAAACACTGATTTATTTCTGATCAGAAGACACATTCTAAAGTTATTTCAAAGAAACTAATTAGTTTAATATAGCGGGAATATAAAAATTTACCCAACCTAAAATCAAAGCAAAACCTTTGCTGAAGAAAACAGATCATCACTAAAAGTTTGAAGCCGACCAGAAGATGAATTCTCCAGTTATTGCACAGAATCCACCAGAATTTGCACCTCCACATGACAGACTCCTTCAAAACGTTTCTACCATTTCACAAGATTCATCCTTTATTAAAGATGGTTGCTATTCATAATTTCTTATTTTAATTAGGGGAAGCGCTAAACATATACGGGTCATGAATCATCGGGGTGAATGGGAGGTGATCAAAGTCGATACAAGAACAAGGAAGATAATTCCAATTTCTTGGAGCAAGAGAAATTTGTTAGCATTAATATTACGCAGGATACTGCACTGTTTTAATAAATTTGTACTGAGGAGTGTTTGTTGTCTGGTGAAGCTCCATGAAAATAGTGTCAGTGCTTACCTGGTCTCGAATTCAACGGAAGATAATAATAATAATAATAATAATAATATCTTTATTTCTACAAGTACATGTACAAGGTATACAGTCCTAGCTGACATCAATGACATACTACTATATCAATTTTGTCCCAGGATGCGACCCATACCAGTCGACTAACACCCAGGTATCCATTTTATACTGATGGGTGAACATAGACAACAAGTGTAAGGAAACATGCCCAATGTTTCAACCCTCGCCGGGAATCAAACCCGGACACCTCACCGTGTGAAGCGAGAGCTTTTGCCACCAGGCCACGGGTGTATGAGATGGAGGAGGTGAGAGAACTGTGTAACGTCACTAGTTAAGCAGTGGCTGCAAAGATGTGTGTGATTTCTGTTTTGTAATGTTTAGGCCATAGGTTGTTTTCTGAGGAAAATTTTGTACTCTTAAGTTGAAACTGGCATTGGTCCTGGCCCATGTATTTATGTGAGGCCTATGTGGGTAGTGGAGACCCACTGCTGTGGATATGTATTTCATATGGCCTAACTAGTAGCAGTGTACTTTTGAGCTATTTTGTACTGTGTGAAATGTGTAGAAGGCAGGTTATGTGTTTTATACATTTTTGTTGATATGTTAATTTTTATACAGATGAGTTTATCTGACCTTCCTGGTAATCAAACCTAAAGTATTGACCACTGGTTTAACATTTTGTGTAGTTTACGAAGCATGTGGGCTTATGGTGGCTTATGTTTAGGTATACCTTTAGTCTAGTTAATTTTACCACCCCCTGAACCTTCAAGTTAATTTCGTAACAAGAACATAAGAAAAGAGGAGCACTGCAGCAGGCCTCTTTGCCCATACTAGGTAAGTCTTTCTCAAACCTAAACTCACTTTCTCAGAAAATATGTTATTTAAAAATTAAAAGTAACAAAATGGTATCCACACATTCTGTTAATAGTGTCAACCTTCTAAGACACAATTGCCGAAATGAAGACGATTGAAAGAGGCTTTCTAAAATATTCGCCTGGAAATCACTTTCTGGACTGGGCTATATAAAATTGGGCAGAGGGCACCAGCTGTGCCATATGTTGCATAAATCATCCCATATAGTTGACCAGGATTGAAAGCTTGAAGTCTATCAGATATGACATTTGGAAATTATGAAGGAAATCCTAGGAGGTTAGTGGTATACAACAACAGCCTACCTAACACTGTGTTGGTTCTTGAAAGAAGTTAGTGGATGACCTAACACTGTGTTGGTTCTTGGAAGAAGTTAGTGGATGACCTAACACTGCGTTGGTTATTTTTTTTTATTAACACATCGGCTGATTCCCACCAAGGCAGGGTGGCCCGAAAAAGAAAAGCTTTCATCATCATTCACTCCATCACTGTCTTCCCAGAGGGGTGCTTTACACTACAGTTATAAAACTGCAACATTAACACCCCTCCTTCAGAGTGCAGACACTGTACTTCCCATCTCCAGGACTCAAGTCCGGCCTGCCGGTTTCCCTGAATCCCTTCATAAATGTTACTTTGCTCACACTCCAACAGCACGTCAAATATTAAAAACCATTTTTCTCCATTCACTCCTATCAAATACGCTCACACATGCTTGCTGGAAGTCCAAGCCCCTCGTACACAAAACCTCCTTTACCCCCTCCCTCCAAACTTTCCTAGGCCGACCCCTACCCCGCCTTCCTTCCACTACAGATTTATACACTCTCGAAGTCATTCTGTCTCGTTCCATTCTCTCTCTACATGTCCGAACCACCTCAACAACCCCTCCTCAGCTCTCTGGATAATAGTTTTGGTAATCCCGCACCTCCTCCTAATTTCCAAACTCCGAATTCTCTGCATTATATTCACACCACACATTGACCTCAAACATGACATCTCCACTGCCTCCAGCCTTCTCCTCGTTGCAACATTCATCACCCATGCTTCACACCCATATAAGAGTGTTGGTATAACTATACTCTCATACATTCCCCTCTTTACTTCCATGGACAAAGTTCTTTGTCTCCACAGACTCCGAAGTGCTCCACTCACCCTTTTCCCCTCATCAATTCTATGATTCACCTCATCCTTCATAGACCCATCTGCTGACATGTCCACTCCCAAATATCTGAATACTACATTCACCTCCTCCATACTCTCTCCCTCCAATCTGATATACAATCTTTTGTCACCTAATCTTTTTGTTATCCTCATCACCTTACTCTTTCCTATATTCACTTTCAATTTTCTTCTTTTATACACCCTACCAAATTCATCCACCAACCTCTGCAACTTCTCTTCAGAATCTCCCAAAAGCACAGTGTCATCAGCAAAAAGCAACTGTGACAACTCCCACTTTGTATTTGATTCTTTATCTTTTAACCCCACATCTCTTGCCAAGACCCTCACATTCACTTCTCTTACAACCCCATCTATAAATATATTGAACAACCACGGTGACATCACACATCCTTGTCTAAGGCCCACTTTTACTGGGAAATAGTCCCCTCCCTCCTACACACTCTAACCTGAGCCTCACTATCCTCATAAAAACTCTTCACTGTTTTCCGTAACCTACCTCCTATTCCATACACCTGCAACATCTGCCACATTGACATCCCTATCCACCCTATCATACGCCTTTTCCAAATCCATAAATGCCACAAAAACCTCTTTACCCTTATCCAAATACTGTTCACCTATATGTTTCACTGTAAACACTTGGTCTACACACCCCCTACCTTTCCTAAAGCACCCTTGTTCATCTGCTATCCTGCTTTCTGTCTTACTCTTAATTCTTTCAATAATAACTCTACCATACACTTTACCAGGTACACTCAACAGACTTATTCCCCTATAATTTTTGCACTCTCTTTTGTCCCCTTTGCCTTTATACAAAGGAACAATACATGCTCTCTGCCAATCCCTAGGTACCTTACCCTCTTCCATACATTTATTAAATAATAGCACCAACCACTCCAAAACTATATACCCACCTGTTAGGATAAGATATAAACAACTATTGGAGGATAGATGGGTTAGTGAGAGTGTAGGCAATAGGGTCGAAGATGTATGGGGTAGATTTAAAAATGTAATGTTAGAGTGTTCAGCAGAAGTTTGTGGTTACAGGCGAGTGGGTGCGGGAGGGAAGAAGACCGATTGGTGGAATGATGATGTAAAGAGAGTAGTAAGGGAGAAAAAGTTAGCATATGAGAGGTTTTTACAAAGTAGAAGTGATGCAAGGAGGGAAGAGTATATGGAGAGAAAAAGAGAGGTTAAGAGAGTGGTGAAGCAATGTAAAAAGAGAGCAAATGAGAGAGTGGGTGAGATGTTATCAACAAATTTTGTTGAAAATAAGAAAAAGTTTTGGAGTGAGATTTATAAGTTGAGGAAGCCTAGGGAACAAATGGCTTTGACAGTTAAAAATAGGAGAGGAGAGTTATTAAATGGAGAGTTAGAGGTATCGGGAAGATGGAGGGAATATTTTGAGGAGTTGTTAAATGTTGATGAAGACAGGGAAGCTGTGATTTCGTGTATAGGGCAAGGAGGAATAACATCTTGTAGGAGTGAGGAAGAGCCAGTTGTGAGTGTGGGGGAAGTTCGTGAGGCAGTGAGTAGAATGAAAGGGGGTAAGGCAGCTGGGATTGATGGGATAAAGATAGAAATGTTAAAAGCAGGTGGGGATATAGTTTTGGAGTGGTTGGTGCACTGTGTTGGTACTGTCATAAAATTGCAAAGCAGTAATAGTCTCGTTAATCTAGTGAAACTTAAGACTAAAAAAGCGAGTACTTTTTATTTCTCGTTTTTCTCTTTGTGTTATAAATTTAAAATTCTCTTTCGCCATGTAAGAAATAGTATATGATTTTATATTTTCGAAAAAAATTCAATTTGATTATATCATTTTTACATAACTGAAAAATTAGTGCATTCACAGCCCAATTTCAAGACAAAAATACTTTAACTAGTAAAACGAGCATTATCTAATTATACCGAAACCAATGATGGTAATAAAAGTGGAAAAGTGGAAATTTTGAAGCCTATCAGAAAATGCCTTCTCCAGTAATTGCTCTGAATCCAACTATTTTTGTTTTTGTTTTTTTAATCATATCGATAAAATTTCAAATTTGCATCTAAGCAGACTTAAGTCATGGACCATCATCCTTTTTATTGAATTCAGTAACAATAATACTTTGAAGTCGATCAGAAGAGGCATTGTTTAGCTATTCAACTGTTATTAATATCACAATATACTTACTAAACGAAAGACACTGAGACCAACGCTGCCCACTAACACTGCGCCCCTTCAGTTCAGTGAATCAAATTAGTGGTAAAATTTTGAAGCAGATTAGAGGGAGATAATCTCCAGTTATATCATAGATTAAATCAGTTCCAAGTTTCTTTTTAGTTAATTTAGTATACTGACAAATTTGTTTTAAAACGGCACGTGAGCAAAGACTAGGACATATTTATTAGAAAACGTTTTGGTCCTGGGACCTTCTGTCCACATAATGCATCAGCCATTAAGTATTGGAAAGTTGATAAATTAGACACATATGCAACGCTTGGGTATCTTTATTGAGGAAACGTTTCGACACACAGTGGCTTCATCAGTCCATACAAAGGAGAATCGTGAAGAACAGGAGGAGTTTGAGGTAGTCAGTTTGAGGTAGTCAGTCCATCAATCTTTTCAAGATTGATGGACTGACTACATCGACTCAAGGTTGAGGGACTGATTACCTCAAACTCCTCCTGTTCTTCACGATTCTCCTTGTATTGGACTGATGAAGCCACTGTGGGGCGAAACGTTTCCTCAATAAAGATACCCAAGTGTTGCATATGTGTCTAATTTATCAACTTGTCGATTCTCTGAACCATTCATCTACAAGTATTGGAAAGGTTTAAAAGTGGTTTACTGTATAACGTGATTTAACCAAAAACAAATTTCACACTATTTTAATCATAAAACTGGAAAAAAATGATGCCTACATACTCCAATAGCAATCCAAACCTTCTTCTAATTAGGAAACACCATTTGAAATATCTGAAATATAAGAAAAGTCCTCAAGTTATCGCAAGGAAACGGAATTTTATGATTAGTGTTTATAACTTTGATCTTAGGACCACTGCACACGTCTGTACCTGTATGAACCCTTCCCCGATACATAAACCTGCATAAAAAAAGTTTAAGTCGATTGACTGAGACGTTCTCGAGCAGCACTCGAAACCTGGGAGGAATGAAGGAAAAAAAAATCAAGCAGGAACTTAGATACCATTTCTCGGATACCAAATAAATTTGTTTGGATCATTAATCCTGGAAGGGGGAGAGATATTAACGCTCAATACCAGAAAACTAAGCATCATTGTAAGTAATGCTATGTGAACCGGGAAAGGGCAGAAATATATTAACCTCAGATCTTATAGCTATAACTATGGTCTTTAGTATCTATTGCACGTTACAGTGTATCAGATCCTGGTACACTCTATGATTATATCATAAAGTTTAAACATTTTGTGAGACGAATTCCAAGTTTTCCAAATTTCAAGTTTTTATTGTTCGTGAGACGAACAATAAAAAGTTCCACAATTGTTGCATCTTCATGGTAAGATGCAACAATTATATGATTATAATGTTGCATTTGCACATGTAATTACGGTAGCGAGAGACATTAAACCAGAGGTTCTTAACTGAGTGGGGTAAAGGGTCTCACTTCCCTAAAAATGTTAGTAACTTCCAGAGATAGTGGGCTCGAACCCAGAGCAAAAATCAGGAATATGAAGAACATAAAGGCTCAATACCTTGACTGGAACCATGCACAAACCACTCACACATAGTAGAATGAAACTCGTGTTAATGTTTCAGCCCCAATTACATCAGTAATTGATTAATGGACCAAAGGACCGAAACGTCGTCGCAACTATATTTTCCCATAGTCGGGTTATTCGTGTATAAGGAATATTTTATTTATTTGCGATCTGCTCCTTAAACAGACTTTTTGGAAAAGTTGAAAATAAAGTTAATAAAAAAAAAATTTTCAATTTTCCTATTTAGTTTTTTTTTTTTTTTAATTTTACATATATAACTTTATATGAAGGCAGGAGGGGGAGGGGGTGGAGACGAGGACCAATGCAAGAGGGACACCACCCAATGTAAGTGAAGAACCAATCCATAAAACTGTCTAAAATCAGACATAATTAATAAATTATACTTTAACATAGAAATACTGTTGTTTATATATAATATTGTCAGCCTCTGTTTCCTAGGTCTTATGGGATAAATATAAAGCCTTTGAAATAAATGCATAAATTGAGGTCATATATTTAAACCGTCATTACTTGAAGATAATTCATTATACTGTCATTACTCGGAGATAATTTCTAATAATTTCATTGAAGATTATGTACTAATAGGATTTGTATTATTGGAATTGTTTAAAAAGTGTCACTAATACCTTTACCACTGCATAATAACATCTTAAGTTGCGTAAAAATATATTATTATCATTATTAATAGAAAGTGCCTCCTTCAGATTAATAAATTAAAAGGCAATTAAATTACAAATGAAAGAGAGACATAAGCTATGAAGGGACATAAGATATGCAGGGAAAGCATAGCTTCTCTGTATATCTTATATTAGTCCTGTTCTAAACCACCTTTCCCTTTACCCTTTGAGGAACTTTACTGGAGCGCAAGCTAAATATTCTCTTAAAGTTAATCTTGTGCTTCAAGTAATAGAGAATTTTTGGTCACTGGTGGTAGAGTAGTGAATGGTGTGCTGGTGTAGTGACTGGTATGCTGGTGGTGTAGTGACTGGCACGCTGGGGTGATGTAGGACTGATATGCTGGTGGTACTGTAGTGACTGGTATGCTGGTGGTGTAGTGACTGGTATGCCGGGGTGGTGTAGTGATGGGTATACTGGTGGTAGTATAGTGACTGGCATGCTGGTGGTAGTGTAGTGAATGGTATGCTGGTGTAGTAATTGGTATGATGGTGGTGTAGTGACTGGTATGCTGGGATGTAGTGGCTGGTGTGGTGTAGTGATTGCTATGTTGGTAGTGGTGAAGTTACTGGTATGCTGGGATGTAGTGGCTGGTGTGGTGTAGTGATTGCTATGTTGGTAGCAGTGAAGATGTTGCTGGTAAGTTGTATATGTGATGTAGTGTATGAATGTGACTGGTAGCTGTGTAGTAAATGGTGCTGGAGTGTGTAGCTGTATTGAGATGCTGGCGTGAGTGAATAGTGATTGGTAATGGGTGGTAGGTACAGTTGTATGAATGGTGGCTGGTAGTGTAGTGATCTTGTATGGCTGTAGATGGTGAAATGGTGGCTGGTGCAGTGTATGAATGGTGACTGGTAGCAGTTGTATGATATGTGCTGGTAGCAGTTGTATGAAGTGCTGGTAGCAGTTGATGTGGTGTAGTGATGTGTTAGCAGTTATGAATGGTGCTGGTAGCATTGTATGAATGGTGACTGGTAGCAGTTGTATGAATGGTGCTGGTAGCGTTGTATGAATGGTACTGTAGCATTTGTATGAATGGTGCTGGTAGAGTGTATGAATGTGCTGGTAGCAGTTGTATGATATACTGGTACAGTTGTGAATGTGGCTGGTAGCAGTTGTATGAATGGTGGCTGGTAGCAGTTGTAGTTCTGTAGCAGTTGATGAATGGTGTGGTAGCAGTTGTATGAATGGTGACTGGTAGCAGTTGTATGAATGGTGCTGGTAGCAGTTATAATGTGGGGAACAGTGATATTCTGGTAGCAGTTGTATGAATGTGATGAGATTGTATAATGGTGCTGGTGAGTTGTATAAAAGTGACTGTAGCTTGTAGAATGTAACTGGTACAGTTGTATGAATGTGTGTATAGCATTGTATGAATGTGCCTGTAGCATTGTATGAATTACTGGTGCAGTTTAATGAAATGTAACTGGTAGCATTGTATGAAGGGCTAGTAGCAGTTGTAAATGTGACTGGTAGCGTTGTATGAATGGTGGCTGTAGCTGTTTATGAATGTGGCTGGTAGCAGTTGTAGGAATGGTACTGGTAGCAGTTGATGAATGGTGGCTGGTAGAGTTAGTACTGTGTACGTAGGCATTGTATGAATGGTACTGGTAGATGTATGAATGGCTGGTAGCAGTTGTATGAATGGTGACTGGTATGCGTGTATGAATGGTGCTGGTAGCAGTTGTATGAATGTGCTGTAGTTGTAATTGCTGTAGCGGTTGATGAATGGTGCTGGTATGCAGTTGTATGATGGTAGGCTGGTAGCGTTGATGAATGTGATGGTAGCAGTTGTATGAATGGTGGCTGGTAGCAGTTGTATGAATGGTGGCTGGTAGCAGTTGTATGAATGGTGGCTGGTAGCAGTTGTATGAATGGTGGCTGGTAGCAGTTGTATGAATGGTGGCTGGTAGCAGTTGTATGAATGGTGGCTGGTAGCAGTTGTAATGGCTGGTAGCAGTTGTATGAATGGTGGTGGTAGCAGTTAATTGGTAGCTGGTAGAGTGAGATGGATGGTATAGCTGGTGTATGAATGAGTGGCTGGTAGCAGTTGTATGAATAGTGACTGGTGCAGGTATGAATGGTGGCTGGTGAGTTGTATGAATGGTGTCTGGTAGCAGTTGTAATGGTGAATGGTGCTGGTAGCAGTTGTATGAATAGTAGCTGGTAGCAGTTGTATGAATGGTGACTGGTAGCAGTTGTATGAATGGTAGCTGGTAGCAGTTGTATGAATGTGGACTGGTAGCAGTTGTATGAATGGTGGCTGGTAGCAGTTGTATGAATGGTGGCTGGTAGCAGTTGTATGAATGGTGGCTGGTAGCAGTTGTATGAATGGTGACTGGTAGCAGTTGTATGAATGGTGACTGGTAGCAGTTGTATGAATGGTGGCTGGTAGCAGTTGTATGAATGGTGACTGGTAGCAGTTGTATGAATGGTGACTGGTAGCAGTTGTATGAATGGTGGCTGGTAGCAGTTGTATGAATGGTGGCTGGTAGCAGTTGTAGAATGATGGCTGGTGCAGTTGTATGAATGGTGGCTGGTAGCAGTTGTATGAATGTGGCTGTAGCAGTTGTAGTGTATGAATGTGGTGTAGAGTTGTATGAATGGTGTGAGCAGTATGAATGTGGCTGTAGAGTGATGAATGGTGCTGGTAGCAGTGTATGAATGGTGGCTGGAGTAGTGATGAATGTAGGCTGGTAGCAGTGTTGAATGGTGGCTGGTAGCAGTTGTTGAATGTGTACTAGCAGTGTATGAATGTGCTGTAATGATGAATGGCTGTAGAGTTGTGAATGGTGGCTGGTAGCAGTTGTATGAATGGTGGCTGGTAGCAGTTGTATGAATGGTGGCTGGTAGCAGTTGTATGAATGGTGGCTGGTAGCAGTTGTATGAATGATGGCTGGTAGCAGTTGTATGAATGTGACTGGTAGCATGTATGAATTGGCTGTAGCAGTTGTATGAATGTGGTGGCAGTTGTATGAATGGTACTGGTAGAGTTGTATGAATGGTGCTGGTAGCAGTTGTATGAATGGTGCTGGTAGCAGTTGTAGAATGGTGCTGGTAGCAGTTGTATGAATGGTGCTGGTAGCAGTTGTATGAATGGTCGGTACAGTTGTATGAATGGTGCTGGTAGCAGTTGTATGAATGGTGCTGGTAGCAGTTGTGAATGGTGGCTGGTGCAGTTATGAATGGTGGCTGGCAGCAGTGGTGTGAATGGTAGGCTGGTAGCAGTGGTGTGAATGGTAGGCTGCAGCAGTGATGTGAATAGTAGGCGGTAGAGTGGTGTGAATAGTAGGCTGGTAGCAGTGATGTGAATGGTAGGCTGGTAGCAGTGGGTGAATGGTAGGTTAGAGTGATGTGAATGGTAGGCTGGTAGTAGTGATGTGAATGGTAGGCTGGTAGTAGTGGTGTGAATGGTAAGCTGGTAGTAGTGATGTGAATGGTAGGCTGGTAGTAGTGGTGTGAATGGTAGGCTGGTAGTTGTGATGTGAATGGTAGGCTGGTAGTAGTGATGTGAATGGTAGGCTGGTAGCAGTGGTGTGAATGGTAGGCTGGTAGTAGTGATGTGAATGGTAGGCTGGTAGCAGTGGTGTGAATGGTAGGCTGGTAGCAGTGATGTGAATGGTAGGCTGGTAGCAGTTGTATGAATGGTGTGAATTGTAGGCTGGTAGTAGTGATGTGAATGGTAGGCTGGTAGTAGTGATGTGAATGGTAGGCTGGCAGCAGTGGTGTGAATGGTAGGCTGGTAGCAGTGATGTGAATGGTAGGCTGGTAGCAGTGGTGTGAATGGTAGGCTGGTAGCAGTGGTGTGAATGGTAAGCTGGTAGCAGTGGTGTGAATGGTGGCTGGTAGCAGTGGTGTGAATGGTAGGCTGGTAGCAGTGATGTGAATGGTGGCTGGTAGTAGTGGTGTGAATGGTAGGCTGGTAGCAGTGGTGTGAATGGTAGGCTGGTAGCAGTGGTGTGAATGGTAGGCTGGTAGCAGTGGTGTGAATGGTAGGCTGGTAGCAGTGGTGTGAATGGTAGGCTTGCAGCAGTGATGTGAATGGTAGGCTGGTAGCAGTGGTGTGAATGGTAGGCTGGTAGCAGTGATGTGAATGGTAGGCTGGTAGCAGTGGTGTGAATGGTAGGCTGGTAGCAGTGGTGTGAATGGTAGGCTGGTAGCAGTGGTGTGAATGGTAGGCTGGTAGCAGTGGTGTGAATGGTAGTCTGGTAGCAGTGGTGTGAATGGTAGGCTTGCAGCAGTGATGTGAATGGTAGGCTGGTAGCAGTGGTGTGAATGGTAGGCTGGTAGCAGTGATGTGAATGGTAGGCTGGTAGCAGTGATGTGAATGGTAGGCTGGTAGCAGTGATGTGAATGGTAGGCTGGTAGCAGTGGTGTGAATGGTAGGCTGGTAGCAGTGGTGTGAATGGTAGGCTGGTAGGAGTGGTGTGAATGGTAGGCTGGTAGCAGTGGTGTGAATGGTAGGCTGGTAGCAGTGGTGTGAATGGTAGGCTTGCAGCAGTGATGTGAATGGTAGGCTGGTAGCAGTGGTGTGAATGATAGGCTGGTAGCAGTGGTGTGAATGGTAGGCTGGTAGGAGTGGTGTGAATGGTAGGCTGGTAGCAGTGGTGTGAATGGTAGGCTGGTAGCAGTGGTGTGAATGGTAGGCTTGCAGCAGTGATGTGAATGGTAGGCTGGCAGCAGTGGTGTGAATGGTAGGCTGGTAGCAGTGGTGTGAATGGTAGGCTGGCAGCAGTGGTGTGAATGGTAGGCTGGTAGCAATGATGTGAATGGTAGGCTGGCAGCAGTGGTGTGAATGGTAGGCTGGTAGGAGTGGTGTGAATTGTAGGTGTATGGCTATATGTTAAAAGGATGTATGCTAATGGTGGAAATTTATTTATTGTATGATTACATCAGCAATGGGTAAACAAAGGGATACAGAAGATTCACATGTGAAAGTAAAAATAATTATAAAACACATATAGTATAAAAAATATCTGTTTCCTCTCATTTAACTTTGACTACAAAGAGATTTACCTCATGTCTGAGTAGACTGGCTTCATTCTCGTATTCCGATGTTGTGATGTGACCCAGATCGACCTCCAAGTAGCCATTCTGTGGACGCTGAACAATGATATATGTGATGTCGGATGGTGCTATGTTAGGGTGCATGATGTTGAGCGCTGCCTGGTCAATGATGACTCTAGAGCCCTCTTCCACCTTCAGCGTAGAATTATTGAGCACCACCAGTGGCTCCCAGTAGCTCTCTGGGTACACCTGCAATCCGGTAAATCCATGAAACAGTGCAGGGAAATGGCCAGGTGCACGAATGTGTAGCAAGAGTTCCTCGCTGGAGACGAGGAGAGAGGCCAGTTATGTGCGATATGGGGGGAGGGGAAATAGGACTGAAGGGAAATACGAAGGTATAAAGGATTATTGTGTTAAAGGTAATTGTGTATTTTTGTTATGTGTGAGAGCTGCCACTATCGAACCTCACCAAGTAGCATTTAAATTTGTCGAATAATTATACAACATTGTCCTCTGCAGAGGAGAAACTTTTTCAAAACCATAAACAAGTATGGCAGATGTTTGGCTCTACACAGCACGTGCAGCCAAATTTAATAATTAGAAAATTAGTATTTACTTTACAATGAATTTAGGAAATAAAAATGTGTTTCAGCTTAAGAAAATTCAGGAATGAACCTGCATCTATTTATTAATTACCAAGTTAAAAAAAAATCAATGGAAACACTCAACAAGGTCAACAACTTTTGTTTGTCAGATCGTCAGCTGTTTATAGGTTAGCCATAGTATTGCGCCGAATCAAACAGATACGTAATTATAATTGGCCAATTTGTGATCTATGCTTCCCCTTCGATAAAATCCTGAACTTGTTCAGTTGTTGCCAGATAACATGACGTTCAAGATCTTATTATCAAAACGTGGTCATCTTCAGCAACAGAGTGCAGACTCTAAGACAAGATGAGATACAATATAATACTAGTGAAATTAAGAATTTTTAACGATTGCCAGGAGTCCCCTGATATGAAGAGAACAAGCATCATAATTTTCACCTTGAAATTTCTGGAGAGATTCTCTTCAAATCAGTTCATCTTAGAAAACAAGGTCAGTTTGATTTTTTTTATTTATTTTGGGTGAAGTCCGTCAATATTATGATAGCGTACTTTATAGTTCCTTCAATAGCTCTTCATTTTCTGTTGAAGCTTCAATATTTCCTTCTTTTTTTTTTTTTACCTTTTTGAGTTATTTGTGTTATTAAATATTTTAATTGATTAAACATTAATAGCTGACAAAATACAAAAAAAAAAATATATATGTAGGAATTCGACGTTATTATTAAAACACTACGTCTAATATATTAACACTGACATTTCAGCTTCCGAGAGCGAGGGACTCCGCAGACAGTGCAAGATCCCCACAGTGATAGACAGGTATTGGAGAGGACACCATGCCTAGCCCTTCTAGGGCAGGGTAGGTGCCTGAGCCAGAGCTTGCTAGCACCTGCAACTAATAAGACTGCCATTCTCATTAGCTCCCCTGGGGCTGGGAAGATGCCAGACCAGAGAGTGACCTAGCTTCTCCCTACGAACACAGTGAGGGCGGGGAATGTGGCTAGGCCTGAGGACAGTTGGTCCCAATGATGAGGAGGTACTTGTACTTCCTCCTATGGCAGACATTAGTCTGAGATACTCCCGAGAAAGGGAGCCAAGGCCGCGCCACCACTTGGAAAAGGCCCGGGCTGGGAGAGTACCGGCGAACCAACAAGAAGAAGAAGAAGGTATTGGAGAACCAAGTACATATGCTAAGAGATAATTCAAACAATGTAATGAACCTAAGAATTGTAATCCGCCTTCTTTAATTTAAATGAGGGAATTACTAAAAGGCTCTCCGTTATCTTCAAGATGGCGCGTGATATTTCCTCAAGAATGTTTCAGAATAAAAATTTAAATGTGCCTTTTGACTTTGAATTGTAGTTAAAAAAAAAAAAGATTGCTCTGAAATGTTGAAAGTCCTGCACAGAATAACTCTGACGTGTGCTGCTCGCGTATTGAAAAATATAAATTCCGAAATTCTGAAAATATTTCATTTTTATTTTTAAATATTTATTATACATATTGTAGATCAGGTTGGTCGAAGTTATTTAACACCATGCAAAGAAGCACAAATTATAAATAAATAAATATATATATATATATATATATATATATATATATATATATATATATATATATATATATATATATATATATATATATATATATATATATATATATATATATATATGAAGAAAATAGAAGAATTAAGGCTTTCGTGACTACTCGCATTATAGTTCCTTGATAATGTGAGTAGTCACGAAAGCGCTTGGAATTCTTCTATTTTTTCATAGTGGTTGTCTTGTATATTTTGATATCACCTGTTTACTGTGATCTTTTTGCATATATATATATATATATATATATATATATATATATATATATATATATATATATATATATATATATATATATGTATGTCGTGCCGATTATGTAAAACTGGTCAATTAGCAAGAACTCATCTAAAATTAAGTCCTTTCTAAAATTTTCTCTTATACGTTTAAAGATATATTTTTTCATTTATGTTAATGTAAGAATTTATAATTTTGTACCAAGAGAAACTTTGAAAACCTACCTAACCTTATTATAACAAGCACAATTTAATTTAGCCTAACCCAACTAAATATATTTTAGATATGTTAACATTAATTTAATAATAAACAAACACAATGAAATATATTTTTTTCGTTATGTTCAGAATGATTTTGGCGAAATTATTTCATACACAAATTTTCACTTGTCTTATATGGCAAGGTGAGCGTTGCTATTTAAGCCAAAATCGCAAGTTTTACCTAATCGGCACGACTATATATATATATATATATATATATATATATATATATATATATATATATATATATATATATATAGTATATAATGTACCTAGCTCTGCTGGGTGCGTGATCTTTGTAAGATCGATGGCTGAATGGATAAGATGACGTACGTTGTGATGTCTCTTGAGGCGGGACAATGCGTCGTGGGGTCGAACCCTGGCCTGCCGCAGTTTCGTAAATGATTAAAAAAAACACTTGTTTCGTGGTTTCATTGCTCTCTCTCTCTCTCTCTTTTTAATCATTTACGAAACTGCGGCAGGCCAGGGTTCGACCCCACGACGCATTGTCCCGCCTCAAGAGACATCACAACGTACGTGTCATCTTATCCATTCAGCCATCGATCTTACAAAGACCACGCACCCAGCAGAGCTAGGTATTTTACGTGATCCGAGGAAACTCCTAAGACCTATACTATGATTAAAAAAAAATTGTGTATGATATTTTAGTGACACATAGGTTCTAGGCAGAGTCTGCAGGTAAAGAAAGAAAACATTTTTTTTTAAAGTTCCGAACTTATACAGAAATAATGCTACTTATATTCTTATCTACTAATATAATGTCTGGGGTCGAGTCCTTTCTTTTACCAGTGTCTCCATATCAATTTGCGATGTTAGTATAGTTGCAAGTCAAAGATACATGTCCAGTGTTTCATTTCCCATCTGATTTCTGGTTTTAGATTTTACTTGCTTCTTGGTAGAGAATGTACATACACAGTGTGCTACCGAACATTGAGTGCAACTTAAGTGCAGAGTCTCTCAGCTTGGGGAATCTATCCTTGCAAACCATCTTCCAGAAACTCCTGATTTTCATTTTTCTTTGCAAGCAACGGTGAGTTACACTGCAGTTCATACAGTTGAAGCTGAAGTTCTGGTAACTGTCTCCACATTAACTTCCAAGGGGTTGTTAAAGAGAGACTGGGTTTCAGTTTTCGAAGTCTAAAACTTTTCTCAAACTCACTAGATAAAATTTCAATTTTTCTGACAAAACATGACAAAGTCTGACTCGATATCATCTGCCATGAGTTCACGACAAGAAGTGTGCAAGATTATTCTTAAACACAATGAATAGCTGCAGCTTCTTGCAGAGACCTGCAATGTGTCCAACTAGTTGTTTTCCTTGTAAGGTCAGATTGAGCACATTCAAGTAGGCTGTCATGTCTGTTAGGAATGCTAGGATGCAAAGAAAGTTTTTATCTTGCAACTGAGTTTGGTACACCTGTGTATTGCTCAGCTGTTCATTTTGAAGGAATGAAGGAAATGCTGGAGCATTTTTCCAGCACTCAGCCACCTGATACTTGAGTGCAGTGGTAGGTCATTGAATTCTGCATTTAGTTCTTAAAGGAAACACATGAATTTTCTGTGTATTTGTGATTTATTACCACCTCTGATTAAATACACTATGCTGACAACACTCTGCATGACATCACTCATCTGTAATACCTTGCTACATAATGCTTCTTGGTGGATAATGCATTGTAGTATGATACAATCAACTCTATTTTCCTTCAGTAAACCACCTAACCCCCACATTACTGCTGGTCATAGCTCCAGCACCATCTGTTACAATGCAGGAACACTTTCCAAATCCTCCATAATCATTGACAACTGACTTGAGAGCAGCAAAAATATCTGATCCTCTTGTACCACCATTCAAGAGTTATATTTTGACTAGTTCTTCATGTATCATGAAATTCTCACTTACAGTACGTGTGAATGTGAGCAACTGCCTGTGTTACTGATGTCTGTACTCTCTTCAAAAGAAAATGAAAAGTATTTGCAGTGTTTTATTATATTTTTCAGTTTTAATGAAACATGTTCATTAAATTGATTTATTCTTCTTGAAACTGTTTGATGAGATAATGAGTTTCAAATTTTCTGGCAACTTTTTCTTCCCCAAACACTTCTGCAATTTTCGCTGCACAGTTTTATAAATTCTCTGTCCCTAAATGATGTCATGTTTTTCACAAGCATCATAACTGATGCTGTAAGACTCGCTGTTTGAGGTTTCCAAAAGTTACTTAGCACCTCCTTCTGTTAATGCTGTTTGGTCTTTAGGTTCAAGAAAATATCACTGCTGAATTTTCCCACAAACTGGAAATACTGTGTACTCTGCAATGTCTCATAATGTCGCCTGACACTATATTCTTTAATCACAGAAACTGTCTCTTAACACACAAGACACAATGATTTTCCATTATTTTCTATGAGCAGAAATTGTTCCATTTCAAATTATTAAACACGTTGTTCATCTCAAGAAACTTTCTTTTCTTGCCCTTGCTCATTGTGGAGGTAGTGTTGGCGTTGAGATATGACGCAGCTGTAGCCCAGAGGCAGACTGATGCATCCCATCCCGTGGAGGTGGCCATGAGGCACCACGCGTACAGGACACGTCCCCACTCTGTAGATCGTGGAGTAGGATTCTCACTCTGTTCTAAAGTTGTCATTCTAGTAACCTAGTATTATTTCACATACATAACCTTAGCGTCGCAGTTACTTTAATTTTTTTATTGAAGAAAATTCAGTAAATCAATATGTTAATACGAGTGCTCGTGGGCCACAAAAAATCAACCTACGGGCCACTTGTGGCCCACAGGCCTGTAGTTATACTACCCTTCTGTACATGGTTGGTGGTACACATCAATGTTATTCTGAGCAAGACTGAACATTTTTTTTATTATTTTGTCTCAACTCTGAGATCACAATATAGCTATGAACTTTCGACCTGCTAAAGAAATTTCAAAATATTTTGCATTTCGTTTTTTTTTCCTTCTTTATTTGCATTTATGAAACTAGAGATGAATTTTTGACCATTGATTATATCCGTCAAATCATGTTTGAGCACACTAAAGAGGAAACTATGAATTAAAACTGTAAGAGGTGGACATGTAGTTAATAGTTTGCTCATCCCTCCTCTTACTCATGATTCATCCCACCCTGAGCAGTCCAAGGCTTGGGGACTCATTCCTCAACTACCTTTCCACTTCATCTACTGTCTCCAGATTGTGATTTATCTCTGCATTTGATTGATGAAGCCTATACCACAAGTCAAAGGTTTTACATATCATTGTGTCGGTATTGTATACCATTTAAAATATAATGTTATTTCTCTTAAGTAAGGTATTCAACCTTCTTGGAACGCTCTGTTCTTACACTCCAGTGATGACTAGTATGTGGAATTTCTCGCTGACTTGGTTACCTTGGCAACTATTTCCTTCACAATAAATTATCATCAGTCAGTTTAAATATGCAGTATTTCCTACTAAAATATAGTTCAACAGTCTGAGAGGCCCATTTTCCATATCAGAGTGGAAAGTATTTTAAATGCAATGAATATTACAATGTTTCTTGGTTTAAGATCTTAAGAGTCCAGTAACCGTTGAATTCCTAATAAAAGGTTAACCAATGCCCTAATGTAACAAAATTCATTACTTATCCCTATTTAATTAAAATTTAATTTACAACCAAAATTTTTTTTTCCGTTCCCCAAATAAAACTTTTACTAATACGTAATATGTTAGTTGGATTCTTACCTTCACTTCGAAGATGCCGTCTATGGTGGTATCACCGATTTTGGCCTGGAAGTGGAACTCATCCCTAAAACTGGCTTCTCCTTTGTTGACATACTTGAGAGTCCCGCTCTGCAGGTCAGCCTCTGTGAACTGATGCTTGGCGACGAACTGACCAGACACAGTCAAGCGACCATGTCGAGGTGCAGTGGTAACATGGAATACGATGGCCGATCCCCAAGCATTCATGTTAGTCTCCACACTAAGGTTGTAGTTTGAGATAAGAGCCTCCTGGCCTCGTGGTACAATGATGCCGCTATTATTGACAATTTCGATGAAAGGGTCAGATGCGACAATTTCCAGGATACCTGTAGAAGACAAATCTCCATCTGTAACAGATATCACAGCTTTGCCGTAAGGAGGACCGTCGTGGCGAAAAACAATAAGCCTTCGATCAATATCTTCTTGTGTAAAGAGGTAAATAGGTTCGGATCTATCCTCCACATGGAAAATATCTCCATTAGGGATTTTCCGTCTGGTGTACTGGATCTGCGATGATGGAGTATCGAGATCTGGGTCAATATACAAAAGATCATTGGAAGTCACTACTCTTTCACTTCCAGTAACAACATTGAATACCTTTTCCATAACTCTAATTGGGTGATTATCGTTGATCATGATGATTCTAAAATGCATAATCCCCACATATTGGAAATCCACTTCTGGATCTTCTGCTAAAGCTACAAAATGAAAATGGTCCTTATTTGTTTCTGAATCATCATGTTGATAAAACACTAATCCAGACTTAATCTCTTGTGATGTGAAGGTGGAGGTGTTTATTCTATCTGGGAGGATCATCGACTCGTCTATTATGTTAATGGAGCCATGCTTGGGGCTAGATGTAACATTGAACACTATATGCTTTATGCCTCGGACTTCTATGTTCAAATATTTAGAGGAAATCTTCTC
Organism: Cherax destructor; assembly: GCA_009830355.1. Classification (NCBI taxonomy): domain Eukaryota; kingdom Metazoa; phylum Arthropoda; class Malacostraca; order Decapoda; family Parastacidae; genus Cherax; species Cherax destructor. Next base: position 23,754 of record WNWK01006966.1, on the reverse strand, counting down.
TCTGGAGCCCTCCTGAACATCTAAATGCTCAACAACTATATTGGCGTCCACCGGAGGGGGGTTGTGTCGTATGCTGAAGGTGTGAATGTCGCTGGAACGACCATTGCTGGAAACTTGAAACTGAAAAGAATCACGAAGCGATGAATAGCTCTTACGATGAAGTTTGTATTTGATTCTTCCTTTGGCAATGTCTTCCTGGCTGAACGTAGAACCATTACCTAATTCTTTATGCTGTGTCAGGTCTCCGGAGCTCAAAAAGATAGACCCATATAACGGAGGGGACATAATCTTATAAATGATATCTTTTCCAGGGGTAAGATCTGGTTTGGTTTCACTCTGAAGAAATCCTTCAGAGATGAAACTCTCCTGGATTCTGTCTATAAGCAGTTCTGCGTTTCTGATAACATCAATTGTAACTGACACAAAAGATATTCCGAATGTGTATTCCGTTGGAAACATGTGTTGGCCTGAAGTTATCTTAAATTTGAATTCGTCTTCATTGGGTTCTTTAGAGACATGCTTGTAACGGATCATGTCCTTGTCTAGCTGCGAACTACTAAACTGGTTCACATTTTGCCAACGTCCGTTGCTTAGCAATAGTTGGACGACGCCGAAAACTGGTGAACTCGTGATATCAAAGTGAATTTCTAGGTCTTGATCAGGAGCATTGGTGGTACAAGAAAGGTTCTTGGGAGTGATGAAGGCCCAGCTGCCATGAATGATGCTCAGACCTGTGTTGTTGACCAAGTATACTTGCAGGCCAAAGGCCGCCACTCTTAGTATAGTTGGTTCTCCAGTTTCGATGCCGTCTGAAACCTTGAGAGCGATTTTGGTGTTGGCTTCTCCACGGTGAGTGTATGAGATAACTCCTTCGTTAAGTTCCTCTTGCGTGAAGATATGGATAGGGTTCCCAGGGGACTTTGAGTTCTCGATGTAACCACCTTCGCGATCCTTCAGGTTAAGAACTGTTATTCTGAAATGAAAAATTCCATTTGGTAGGAATAGGATTTATTTACTTTTAATCAATAATCTTTGTCTTTGTAATCTATTGTATTATTGCAAAACAAGAATGAACCTTATTTATTTTTCTTTAAAAAGACATATGTATAAAAAATACAACAGAATGATGTATATGGGCAGGAGCAGGAAGTGAAAAAATCTTCACTAATGCTTCTTAACCACTCTTTACAACACATCACTTCCAGTGTCACAACACAACACTAGTGCCACTATTTATAACACAACACTTGTCACTATTCACAATACAACATCTCCACTGCATTCTTCACAATACAACACCAGTGGCACTCTTCACAACACACCAGTGTCACTCTTCACAACACATCAGTGTCACTCTTCACAACACATCAGTGTCACTCTTCATAACACATCAGTGTCACTCTTCATAACACATCAGTGTCACTCTTCACAACACATCAGTGTCACTCTTCACAACACATCAGTGTCACTCCTCACAACACATCAGTGTCACTCTTCACAACACATCAGTGGCACTCTTCACAACACATCAGTGTCACTCTTCACAACACATCAGTGTCACTCTTCACAACACTTCAGTGTCACTCTTCACAACACATCAGTGTCACTCTTCACAACACATCAGTGTCACTCTTCACAACACATCAGTGGCACTCTTCACAACACATCAGTGACACTCTTCACAACACATCAGTGTCACTCTTCACAACACATCAGTGTCACTCTTCACAACACATCAGTGGCACTCTTCACAACACATCAGTGTCACTCTTCACAACACATCAGTGGCACTATTCACAACACATCAGTGTCACTCTTCACAACACATCAGTGGCACTTTTCACAACACATCAGTGTCACTCTTCACAACACATCAGTGGCACTCTTCTCAACACATCAGTGTCACTCTTCACAACACATCAGTGGCACTCTTCTCAACACATCAGTGTCACTCTTCACAACACATCAGTGACACTCTTAACAACACAACGCCATTGTCACTCTTTGAATCATCGGAGTAATTTTTTGCAAGATAATACCTACCCTCTCAATTTACAAAACATCTGCACTGCCTCCCATCATAACACAACACCTTCTCTGTCACTCTTCACCTCACTACTTCATTCTCACTCATTAACACACCTTCACTGTCACTCTTTATATCACCTTCTCTGCCACTCTTCACAACAGCACAGTTAGGTGTTTAAACTGGAAAGATTAGGTCGTGGAGAGGTCAGACGCTGTGTGTGTGTACTCACCTATTTGTACTCGCCTATTTGCGGTTGTAGGGGTCGATTCATAGCTCCCTGCCCCGCCTCTTCACTGATCGCTACCAACATAACACAACCAACATAACCCGAACCAGCATGGCTTTAGAGCGGGTCGATCATGCCTGTCACAGCTGCTGAACCATTATGACAGAATTACGGAGGCATTGGAGGACGACCAAAACGCAGATGTGATTTACACAGATTTTGCAAAGGCGTTTGACAAATGCGATCATGGAGTGATAGCGCACAAAATGAGGGCAATAGGCATTACGGGGAAGGTAGGCAGATGGATTTTTGAGTTCCTAACACACAGAACACAAAAAGTAGTAGTGAACAGGGCAAGATCAAGCATCAGCGAGGTCAAAAGCTCAGTGCCCCAAGGCACTGTCCTGGCACCTCTGCTGTTTCTCATCCTCATAGCAGACATAGATAAAAACACCCAGCCCACTTTTGTATCATCATTTGCAGATGACACTAAAATAAGCATGAAAGTCACTACGGTAGAGGACACTGAAAAATTACAGGAAGACATAAGCAGGGTCTTCCTGTGGGCAGTGGAGAACAACATGACGTTCAATGGTGATAAGTTTCAGCTGCTTAGGTATGGTAAGAATGAAGAACTCAAAAGGAACACTATATACAAAACGCAAGAGGGTCACCACATAGAACGAAAGGAACACGTAAAGGACTTGGGAATAATTATGTCTGCTGATCTGTCGTTTAAAGACCATAACAAGACAAAGATCACAACAGCCAGGAAGATGACGGGGTGGGTATTGAGAACTTTCAAAACAAGGGAAATAATGCCGATGGTGACACTATTCAAATCGCTAGTGCTTCCCCACTTAGAATACTGCTCAGTGCTGACGGCCCCGTTCAGGGCAGGAGAAATAGCAGAGCTGGAACAAATCCAGAGATCGTTTACGGCTCACATTGAGTCATTGAAACATCTAAATTATTGGGAACGCCTTCAAGTCTTGAACATGTACTCATTGGAGCGGAGGAGAGAGAGATACATGATAATATATACCTGGAAAGTACTTGAGGGCTTGGTTCCAAATCTGCACACTGCCATAACAACATACTGGAGTGAGAGATATGGGAGAAAGTGTAAAATAAACCCAGTGAGGAGCAGGGGTGCGGTGGGGACAATACGGGAGCACTGTATTAACATCCGGGGTCCCAGACTATTCAACATCTTACCAGAAGATATCAGAAACACGGCTGGAACCAGTGTAGAAGCCTTCAAAAGGAAACTGGACAAATATCTTCACCAGGTGCCAGATCAACCAGGCTGTGATGGATATGTGGGACAGCGGGCCTCCAGCAGCAACAGCCTGGTTGACCAGGCAAGCACCAGACGAGCCTGGCCCATGGCCGGGCTCAGAGAGTAGATACTCTCGAAACTCTTCAAAGGTATATCAAAGGTATACTGTGTCTGCGGTCTTTTTTGCCCTTCCCCGATCTTCATGACTTTGCATTTGGCGGATTTAAATTCGAGGAGCCAGTTACTGGACAAGCTTTCAGCCTGTCCAGGTCTCTTTGAAGTCCTGTCTGATCCTCATCCGATTTAATTCTCCTCATTAACTTCACATCATCTGCGAACAGGGACACTTTTGAGTCTATCCCTTCTGTCATGTCATTCGCATATACCAATAATAGAACTGGTGCCCTAGGACTGACCCCTGTGGAACCCAGCTCGTCACAGGCGCCCACTCTGATACCTTGTCACGTACCATGACTCGTTGTTGTCTCCCTGTCAGGTATTCTCTGATCCATTGCAGTGCCCTTCCGTTATATGTGCCTGATCCTCTAGCTTTTGCACTAATCTCGTTTGAGAAACTGTGTCAAAGGCCTTCTTGCAATCCAAGAAAATGCAATCTACCCACCCCTCTCTCTCTCGTATCTTACTTCCGTTACCATACCATAAAACTCCAGTAGGTTTGTGACACTGGATGTGCCTTCCCTGAATCTGTGCTGGTTGTCATTCATGAGCTTGTTCTGTTCTAGGTGCTCTACCACTCTCCTGATAATCTTCTCCATGACTTTGCATATTATACAGGTCAGTGACACTGGTCTGTGGTTTAGTGCCTCGTGTCTGACTTCTTTCTTAAAATGGGGATTACATTTGCCGTCTTCCATACCTCAGATAGTTGCCCAGTTTCAATGGATGTGTTGAAAATTGTTGTTAGTGGCACACACAGCGTCTCTGCTCCCTCTCTAAGGACCCACGGGGAGATGTCCAGTCCCACCGCCTTTGAGGTATCAAGGTCACTTAGCAGCTTCTTCATCTCCTCGGTTGTGTGTATTTCATCCAGCACTTGTTGGTATATCCCTTGTTGGTATACCCCACTGTTCTGTCTTCCCAGAGTTCTTTCTGTCTCCACTGTGAATACTTCCTTAAATCTCATGTTGAGCTCCTCACATACTTCTAGGTCGTTTCTTGTGAGCTCCCCACCTTCCTTCCTCAACCTGATTACCTGGTACTTGAGTGTTGTCTTCCTCCTGATGTGGCTATTCAACAGCTTCAGGTCAGACTTGACTTTTGATGCTATGTCCTTTTAGTACTGTCGCTGGGCCTCCCTCCTTATTTATGCATACTCGTTTCTGGCTCTTTGACTAATCTCTTTATTTTCCTGGGTCCTTTGTCTTCTGTACTTTTTCCATTCTCTAGTGCACTTAGTTTTTGCCTCCCTACACCTTTGGGTAAACCAAGGTCTCGTTCTGGTCTTCCCATTATTTCTGTTGCCCTTAGGAACAAACCTTTCCTCTGTCTCCTTGCATTTTGTTGTTAAGTAGTCCATCATTTTGTTTACTGACTTTCCTACCAATTCTCTTTCCCACTGAACCTCCTGCAGGAAGTTCCTCATGCCTATGTAGTCCCCCCTTTTATAGTTTGGATTTTCCCATCTTACTCCTGTTACCCTTTCCACTTGTTACTCTACTATGTATTCAAAGCTCAGAACCACGTGTGTGTGTGTACTCACCTAGTTGTGGTTGCAGGGTCGATTCATAGCTCCTGGCCCTGCCTCTTTACTGGCCGCTACTGGATCACTCTCCCTGCGCCATGAGCTTTATCATACCTCTTCTTAAAGCTATGAAGCTGTGTGTGTGTGTACTCACCTAATTGTGGTTGCAGGGGTCATGACTCAGCTCCACTGTGTGTGTGTGTGTGTGTGTGTGTGTGTGTGTGTTTTATTAAAAAGGGCATATTTTAATTCTATTACTGCCCCGGCCATCTGTATGAGCAATGTATCCCCAAAATTTTGCAAATTATTCATCAAGAATTGTTGAAAATAACTGCTGTGTACAATAATGTCTCCGCAGACTTCAATGAAGAAGGACTTGATGTGTATCGGTCTGTGCAGTTCGTAACCCATATTCCCAGAATCTTCTACCTCAGCCCTCATAAAAGCCCAGTTCCCTGTATGTTAACTCCAGCAAAAGGTGTAGTAGCTGTACCTCAATTACCTTTATAAGTAAAAGAAATCTGTAGTTCAACTTTCTCAGTAGATCTAGGAGCTAAAAGTAAACCTTACCGAGAGGTCCAGGATCCAGAGAAAAACAATTTATAATAATAATAATAATAATAATAATAATAATAATAATAATAATAATAATAATAATAATAATAATAATAATAATAATAATAATAATAATAATAATAATAATAATAATAATAATAATAATAATAATAATAATACAAAAAAAAATAATAATAATCTTTATTGAGATATGGTACAATGATACATGGTAGACAAGAAATATAGTTAGTAATGAGATGTACATGCCAAAAGCCCCTAATATGCTGTGCATTGCGGACACTTCAAATCCATAGTTCCTGTAGATTAACACCCGCAAGAGGTCCCAGGTCGTGGCTTGGTTGATAGCGTCTTCGACTCACACACTGATGTCCGGGGATCATTGGGCATGTTTACTTTCACCTACCAGTAAGTAGATACCTGGGTGTTAGCCGACTCTTGTGGGTCGCATCCTGAGGAACAAGATTAACCTAAGTTGCCCGAAATATTCTGCATTACCAGGGATTTTCTATATAGTATGGCAATGATGTCAGCTAGGTCTGTAATAAAGATCATTTTCATTATTATTATTATTATTATTATTATTATTATGTTTCAAGGGACGCTCCTTGATGCCGAATACCTGATCGAGGGAAGTGGAGCTGCTCTTCTTTTCCTGGGCTTAAATTTTATTACTTCTTGACACCAAGCACTGCGTGACCCCCACATAAGTTGGAGTGTGTGTTTTTACTGCTTGCCCAACTTAGTCTCTCAACTTAGACTAACAGACTTCCCCAGTTGATTAGGGAAATCTACTCTGTGCAATCAAGACTGACAGGGAAATATATTTTCTTCCCCCTGCTTAACTATCACATGGAACAAAAATAAAAAAAAAATAAGCCATCGAGATTTGTTTTCCAGGAGGAGGAGGAGGAGAAGGAAGAGGAAGAGGAAGAGGAGAAGGAGGGGAGTCATACTTATTAAATCTCAGACCACTTATGCTGCATAGAAGAGATGGGACTTACACAGATGACAGCAAGAAAATGAATGAATGACTTACTAAAGTCCCAGTATGACTCTGTGTTTAGTGAGCCAATAACCAGACTAAGAGTCAACGACCTAAATGATTTTTTTTAAGAGCGAGACTCATAATTTGATCAATTCAAACATCACTGATATTATCCTAACACCAAATGACTTCGAAAAGGTAATAAATGACATGTCTATGCACTCTGTGTTAATCAAGAACTGAAAGAAGCCCCTATCACGTGCCTTTAACATTCTATGGAGACGGAACATGAACACAGTCATTAAAAATAAGAGACAAAGCCACACTCCCCAAAAGAGGCAGTAAAGCAATAGCAAAGAATTAAGGACCGATTGCACTAATGTCCCATTTCATAAAAATATATGCCAAGCTGGGTTCGTATTTCGCGCCATGCTGGTGCTGCCCCCTATAAGCCTACCCAGCTCAGCCCGCACCACGCTTACCCTGTCTCATTCCATCTTTTAGACGGTCCACTATAATTGACAGTCCACTTCAATTGACAGTCTCTTCGGGTATTAGGTACCACCCCAAAGCATTGCAACTGGAGGGAAAGAAAGAACTATGGACAGCGACTCCTTTAATCCCCCTGAACGAAAATGAATGATTGGGAAAACATCCACGTTTTCCAGTTATCTGTAAAAAAATAAGGAGATGGGTTGAAGTGTTGATTGTCAGACAAAGTCAGTCAAGCTCGCCACTACTGACAGGTAATCCAGTGTTTGGGAAAATAGAAAGAGGGAAGCCGTTTGAAGTCAGTAAAGTCAGCCGTTAAAGCAAATGGAGCACTGCAGCAGAGTTACTAGCCCATGTTGAAAAAAAAATAAAAAAGCCTTCAAAGACCACAACAATGTATCTACCTCATTTGCTAGGAAAATGAAAGGATGGATAATGAGAATTTTCAAAACTAGGGACGCCAAGCCCATGATGATTCTCTTCAAATCGCTTGTTCTCTCTAGGCTGGAATATTGCTGTACACTAACTGCCCCCTTCAAGGCTGGCGACATTGCAGAACTGGAGAGCATACAAAGAACTTTCACGGCACACATAAGTACGATAAGGCACCTAAATTACTGGGAACGGTTGAAGGTCTTTGATCTGTATTCCATGGAACGCAGGCGAGAGAGATACATTATTATATACACTTGGAAAATTCTAGAGGGATTAGTACCAAACTTGCACACGAGAGTCACTCCCTACGAAAGCAAAAGACTCGGCAGACGATGTAACATCCCCCCAATGAAAAGCAGGGGTGCCACTAGCACGTTGAGAGACAACACAATAAGTTTCAGGGGCCCAAGACTGTTCAACTGCCTCCCAGCATCCATAAGGGTGATTACCAATAGACCCCTGGCTGTCTTCAAGAAGGCACTGGACAGGCACCTAAAGTCAGTACCTGACCAACCGGGATGTGGTTCGTACGTCAGTTTGTGTGCGGCCAGCAGTAACAGCCTGGTTGATCAGACCCTGATCCACCATGATGCCTGGTCTCAGACCGAGCCACGGGGGCATTGACCCCCGAAACCCTCTCCAGGTAAACTTCTAGGTAAACATTGCACAAGAAAAGAAGCACTGAGGTAGGCCTACTAGCTCTCATATAGATGCTGCACCTCGCCTGGCAATTAAAAAGTTCTGCGCATTACTCTGTATTTGTCAGTGATAGGCACGATATTCTAGCATAGGCACGATATTCTAGCATAGGCACGATATTCTAGCATAGGCACGATATTCTAGCATAGGCACGATATTCTAGCATAGGCACGATATTCTAGCATAGGCACGATATTCTAGCATATCCACGATATTCTAGCATAGGCACGATATTCTAGCATAGGCACGATATTCTAGTTCAAAGCATTTATGCTGATACAGTTGGCAATTAAAATAATTTGGTTACTCACTATAAAATGAAACACAAACAGAATATAATCCCAAGTCCCGAGCAGCATAACACAGACCAGCGTTTGTTTCAACAAATTCTATTTTAAAAACAGACATACTTAGGGAAATAAGATAATTTGAGACCATAATGAAAATACTAGAAGCGATATTTCACGCCCATAATGAAGATAATACTGAAAGTTACTAGGAGTAACATGAATACAGACCAGTACGTTGATTGGTACTAATATTTTGAGAGCGAACTAGAGATGTGTTATAGGCTTCAGACCAGGTTCTGGCTCATCCTGGACCATTCTCAAAAACATGAATGATAGAGAAAAGAGAAGAAAACAAGAATACAAGTCAGGTAAAAGAGTGGGGGGTAGGCCACGATAAACAGCTCACATAACAATAGGTGTTATGGCAATACGGACGAGCTACAGATGTTAGGAAAAACGACCAAAAATTCTAACAACTAATGATACATTCATTTCGAGTAATTTTCACTCTCCAGATACTTTATCAAGCCATACAGAGACACAGATGGTATATATATAAAGGATACACGAGGAGTTGCAGGTAGTAAGAACAGTTGCACTTCAGCAGGCCTACTGGCTCATGCTAGAAGGCGTATTGCTATTTTCATTTTTCTGCTTCCAGCACCTCACCATCATGTTCGCCTAATATACTCTCTGTGTCTTTCTATTGTTTGTATCTGCTCGATTAAGCTCCTTGGCAAAACTGCAAGCACTGAGAATTGCAGGCTCTACACTATGTCTCCTCAGTGATTACCTTCATGATAGATCTCTAAGGATAATTCTTAATGGAAAAGAATCAGCAAGACATCCTATTGGGGCAAGTGTTCCACAAGGAAGTGTGCTTGGGCCATTGTTATGAAATGTCTATTTCAATGACCTTCTTCATCTCATCCCAGAATCCCATGCATATGCAGACGACTCTACTTATCCAAGAGAAGAAATGCCAGCTGCTCTAAGCTACAGCAATCACCAGCTAAGAGCTATATCAGCTTGGGGAAACCGATGGCAGGTAACATTCGCACCTGAGAAAACACAAATGATGATTGTCTCTAGGCACCATGATGGTAATGCCGGAGCAGTAGTAAGTATGAATGGGAGAGTGTTGGTACCTGGGGAAGAAGTTGATATCCTTGGGGTGAAATTTGACTCCAAATTGACCATGAAGAACTACGTTGTAAATCTTGCAAACAATGCAGCCAGGAAGCTTACAGCACTTCGATGTATCTCGCATCTGCTTGACAGTATGGGTTGCAAGATTCTGTGTGAGGCACAAGTACGCTCACACCTTGAGTATGCTCCACTTTCTTGGTTTGCCTGCCCCCATCTCATCTGCGACTGCTTGACAGAGTAGAGAACAGAGTAAGAAGTCTCATCTCTAGCCTGGACCCATCCTGGATAGATCTGTGATTTCAACAAAGCCTTCAACACAGGAGGGATGTGGGTGGCCTTACTGTTATGTACAAGGCCAAAATTGTCAAAGTAACAGACTTGGCTCCACTTCGAGGACAGTTAGAAGCAAGTTTCTATACCAAAAGACGGGCAGAAAGCAGCAACTTCGTTCTGGCTGTACCCTTCTCCAGAACATCATTTCATCTGAGATCATTTATCTCCAGGATGACTCGAGTCTTGAACACGTTCGTACAGCATAATGATGTCAACGAGATAAAGTGAGTTGATCAAATGAAAATGCTGCCTATAGATGGCTCCAACTTCATCCTGTTCCCTACTTGTATGTTTCATAACAATAAAAATGCTTTCAAATGAGCTGATGTAGGTAACAGCTCTTAGCTTGTCAATAAAGTTAGGAATCCTTAACTTGTCAATAGCTTGTCAATAAAATTAGGGAGCCTTAAGCTAACCTTGGCAAATCCTGTGTAAAAAAAATATATAAAGAGAGAGAGAGAGAGAGAAAGAGAGGTAGCACATGGCGTTACTTAGCACGTGGCACTGCTTAGCATTTGGCACCCTTAAGCACTTAATGCCCCTTACCACACGACGCCTCTTAGAATATATGGAGACCCTTAAACATGTGGCGTCCTGGCAAGCACACGAGTTGGCGCTACCTTGAGCCTGCCCTGAGTTTCATAGGCTCTATCATACGCACTCTTATATATATGCGAATGAAACTTGCATCTGTCACTTCCTCATCCAGACCGGTCCACTTCCCAAGGACCCCTCAAACTTAAGCACTACGTCTCTCCTCTATGACTAGCGAGTTTTAAAGGAAAAATGTAGAAAAGCTAATCTGTGCTTAATTCACTGAGCTCTTTGTCTCACCTGAGCTTGTTAGGAGAGCTGTCGCTATCGACGACCGTGATGATCTCCGGCGTGAGGGTTTTGGTAGTGCCGGCAGCCAGTCTTAGCACCTTCCCTGGCGAGAGCTGCAGCACAGGAGCATCGTTCCTGGCTATGACTCGCACCGGCAATACGAAGCGGTGACGCGACTGTTGAGGATACAAGAGAATACTATAAAAAAATACGAGAGAATGCTGTCAAAGTTACAAAAGAATGGTGCCAAAAAACAGAGAACAGCGTGAGAAATACAAGGAAATGTTGTCAAAGATACAAGTGAATGTTATCAAAAAACAAGAGAATAATGTAAGAGATACAAGATTATGCTTTCAAAGTTATTGGAGAATGTTAGTAGACATGTATAGCAAGATTAGCACCGGGAAAACATAAGAATGTCAACAGAGGAGACAGAAAAGTATTAGTAAAGGGGGGAAAACTCGTAAAATTAAGAGAGCAGAGTGGCATGATAGAAGAGAGGCAAAGGAAGATTAGAAGAATGGGAGAAGACAGGAAAAGACACATAAAAAACAGGGATGGGTAGAAGATAAATTGTAAGAGCACTAGAAAGGGGAGATGACATGTGGAGATCACTGTAGAGGCAAATCAGGAAATTTTAACAAATGAAGCATGAAAGAAAGAGAGAGGAAATAATAAACAAACACATGCTTACCTTGTTCGCTAATACAATCATTGCCGAACGAAAAACAAAATAGGCAAGTTTGACTAAAGCAGAACATCATATACATTCTCATCATAACTTGCAGACGTTTCAACGTTGCTGCTCTCCAACAAGGTCAACAAGGTCGAGCACTCAGTCCAGTTTACACTAGAAGAACAAGTGGACAACCCTCTTCCTTTCTTTGATATTCTTCTCTGCAAAGTTGACCAAGAACTTTGTTATAAAGTCTACTGAAAACCTGCCAACCAACACGATTCGTCTTCTCCACTTCTACTCTCACCACGTCACCAAAACTAAATGTGGAATAACCAGTTCAATAGAGGCTGCAGAAGCCGTGCATATAACGATTACAATAAATTTTACGTGGGCTAGACATCCAGAGACCTCCAAACACGTATTTCTGAACACCAATACGCAAGCAGAATGGACGATTTGAGAAATCCCGTCTGTTACGCCGAAACGTCCACAACCATTTAATCAACTACAGGAACGCAAGACTCATCGCCAAGGAAGAAGACACTCAGTCTCGCAGGATCTTTGCAATCATCACTCAACTGTATATCCAACAATTTCCATCAGAATAACGGCTTTCACAACATAGTTGAACCCCTTGTCAGGAAACTTCTTCATCGTTAACCCACACAGCAACAAACTTACCCATCCAGTGCAGGTCCTTCTAAAATCTATCCTCTTCTCGGCATTCCTCACCTGACCCTTCACGTCACTATGCAATCTATATATACTCATGTACTCTCTGCTCAGGTAGATCTGGTTGTGACTTGATAAAGCTCACTGTGTGGGCGAAACGTAGTCAATAAAGGATCGCATTATACTGCATATGTCTATTTTTTCTTCGTATTTTATACCATTTATCCCCAACTGCGTATAGCGTTGTCTTCTATCACCTATTCATTCGGTGCGTTCCATTTTCTCACCACCGTATTGCTGAAAAAGCACTTCCTAATGTTCACACAGCTTATCCTTGTCTTTACTTGCCATCTACATTCCATGATTTCTTCTTTCCATAGCTCAATGAGCTTTCCCCTGTACCCTCTATCTAATCCACTAAGTTATTTTGAATATTGTGAGCATGTGTTCGCTGATTCTCCTTTCAACCAAGTATTGACATTGTGATTCCCTTAATTCTCTGCTCGTAATTTATTTCCCTCACTTCCAGCCTCAGTCACAATGCAAATCTTTGAATCGCATTTGGTTTATAAGCTTGATCAGCTTAGGGATCCATGCTCACCCTTACGTATAAGGTGTATATTCAACATGAATTCTTGTTCATGTTCCTGAAAACAGTTTTAAGTTAGTCTACATATGCTGCTAAAATTATAAAACTTACATACATTTCTAGTCACATTCTAATGCAAATGCTTACTTCCAGTTATTTCTCTTTGAATTAGTCTACAATATCTCACTTTCCAAGACGAATACATTTATCTTCCATGTGCGGTATTCTAGCTCCCTCTGTTATTTTAATTATTCTTTTCATTTATGAGGACTGACTTCCAGAAGCCACCAATTTTACTATATTGGCATCTGTTCTAGTTATCTTGTGGTGTCTTCCACTCTTCTATTGTTTTTATTCTCTTCATTAATCTCATATCATCCAGCAAGAGTGGTATGTATTATCCAGAACTCTCTGGCAAGTCGTGTATGTATACCAGGAAGAACAGGGACTGAATACTGATTCTTCAGGGACTAAAGTATACCTTACAGTTACACTTTCATTTACTAGGTAGTAGGTTGGTAGATAACAATCACCCAGGAAGGTACTACCGTCCAACAAAAGGAATGTGAAGCGGAAACCTGTAATTGTATCACACAGTGTTAGGACTACTGGTGTCTTTTGTGTCTAATACTCGCACAACAGGTACATCTTGCTACTTCTACTTACACTTAGGTAACACTACACATGCATGTATATATATCAATAACAAGTGGTATTGATCAATAACAACACTGCGACTAGCCAAGGACTCGAACCCATGTTGTTTTGGCCCGCCTCATGGTGAGCGAAAACCACATGACGCTCTAACCAACAAGACCACCAAATCCTGTAATGCAGAACTTAATATTCTGGTAGGTAAAATTATCTTGTGATGTACCTGTGACTTGTTTCCAGAGTTTTCCTACTCGCAGCCCGACCAGGGTCCAGACAAGTGGTCAGAACATAACGTAACATAACACGTGGGCCAAAACGACATGGGTTCGAGTCCTTGGATAGTCGCAGTGTTGTGGTTACGATAATGTACATATATATGTAAACACAATCCTCTGAATTTTCTTGTTTTCTTAATAGTTCTTGTTCTTATTTATTCCTTTCATCTCCATGGAGAAGTGGAAAAAAATCCTTCTCTCATAAGCCATGCATGTTGTAAATGCCTGGACCAGGGGTTAGAGCAACCTCTTTTTCTGTATAAATTACTACCTTGCCTCGGTGGGAGACTCCTGGGTATTGTTATTTATTATTATTATTATATTATTATTATTACTTACGAACAAGCACTAAACTCACATGGGTAATGCAGAACCATTGGCTTGTTGCACATTACTGTAAAGGGGTCACATAGCTCCTCTGCTCCTTCTCTTAACATCCACGGTGAGACACTCTCTGGTCCTTCTCATTTTGGTACATCTAGAAACTTAAGGAATTCTCCCACTGCCTCCTTTATTGCTGGTATTTCTTTTTATCTCTGCTGCTTATGCCTTTCTCTTCCTCGTGATATCTTTTCGAATCATCATAAGAACCTATTTGAAAGGTTATTCAGTGTTCTTGTATACCACACTAGTCATTCTTTGAGAGGTCCCCTCACTCCTTCGTCTGTATTATAACTTAATCCCTAAGAGTCACTTCCGCTATAAAATATGTAAGGTTCTGTTTGAATCTTTGCTGCTACGTCTTTTTCAATTGTCTATCTACTTATCCTCTTGTCGTTGGATAATAAATCCTCGTCTTTGTACACAGTTCTCCGTTCTCTGTCATCCTTCATTTTCTTTTACTATTATCCTTTGGTTCGCTGCACTTACTTGTAAACCATAAGCACACACTATTTTTAGTTTGTTTTGGGATACTTTTATTCTTTGAGAATGTTTGACTGCGTTTTGTGTCCTAAGATTGTTATGACTTAATTCTCTCCATACCTTAAAAAATGGAATTTGTTAACATTGAAAATCACGTTATTTTCGTTTGCCCACTGGAAGACTTTGCTGAAACGATTGTCTGCTTATTTTTTACATTATTTGTAAAGGATAATATAAAGATAAAAACTGCATTTTCATCTATGCCTGTGAAGAGGTACTGAACATTATATTTTGCTGAGACTGGATTTAGTTTTTTAATACTATT
The DNA here is from genome assembly GCA_009830355.1 of Cherax destructor. Classification (NCBI taxonomy): domain Eukaryota; kingdom Metazoa; phylum Arthropoda; class Malacostraca; order Decapoda; family Parastacidae; genus Cherax; species Cherax destructor. The sequence continues at coordinate 8,673 of WNWK01006966.1, read as the reverse complement.
TTTTTTGTGATTTGTTTGTTAGAAATCTGGATATGAACTAAACTAAACTAAATTCTCAATGTATATACACCGAGAGATATACACTTCTCGGTGTACGAGTATATATATTCCCGGATGATGCTGTGTTGGGTGATTCCTCACATGAGCGCCTGACCCGGCTGGTCAGGCACTTACGTGAGGGACTTGTTCAGTTCCCTCTTGAAGACCACCAGAAGTTTGTTGGTAATTTTCCGTTTGCATGGAGGAAGGACGTTGAAGAGTCGGGGACCTCTGACACTTGTCGAGTTAGTTGTTAGTATACTCTTCGGGCAAAAGGTCTCTGCTTTTTAGCAGAGACCTTTTGCATTATCTGCTACGTCTCTTGATGTCATATCCAGTGATTTCGGTGTTCAGCCTTGGGACCAGTTCCTTTAGGGGTTTCCAGGTATAAATCTTGTACCTTTCTTGTCTAAATTCCAAGGAATATGGTTGAAAGGATTCCAAGTGCTCCCAGTGCTTCAGATGTTTGACTGATTGTAGACGAGCAGTGAAGGTTCTCTAAAAGTTTTCCAGGGCAGTTATTTCGCCTGCCATGAAGAGTGCCGTCAATATACAGCGGTATTCCAGCCGGTTCTAGTTATCCAGCCTATCATTTTCCTTGTGGTAAAAACTTCAAGGGTGTTGCTCGTGCGACTTTCGTTTTATTAAATGATTTGAGAGTTCTAAATCTGTTACAGTCTTTATTTCATCCATTCTTCTTCAGCGGAGCAATTGAAACTTTCCCTTGTTAAACATAATATTCTTCTCTGAGACCTACTGGAAGATTTGATCTATATCCGCTAGAAGAATCGTTGTGTTTTCGATCGAGCACCATGCCTTGAGGAACAGAGTTTTTCCAGTTATTCCTTTTGCATTTTGTGCGCAGTCACAAAATGGTCGAAGTTTCGAACGCCTTTGTAAATATCAGTGTACACTAAATTAGCATTTAGCTTGTCTTACATAGCATTATGGACCGTAACCTAATGATCTAGCAATTGTGAAAGAAAGGAGCGACCTGCCCTAGACTCATGCTGCCCTGGTTTGTGCAACTGTTGTAATCTTGCTTCTAAGGACCCACTGAAAGATTTTGATAATGTGTGAAGTTAAGGCCATTGGTCTATAGTTTTATGCAATTGTTTTACTGCCTCCTTCAGTGACTGGGATGACACATGTTTAGAGGTTCCCGTAGCTCGATTACTAGAGCACTCAGCTCACACACTGAAGTTCTTGGTTCAGTCCCTGGTACGGGTGGAAACATTAGGACATGTTTCCTTATGACACCTGTTGTCCCTCTTCACCTATCAGTAATATAGGTACCTGGGTATTAGTAGGTTGGTGTGAGTCGCATCCTGAGGACAAAATTGACCTAATTTGCCCAAAATGCTCAGCATAACAAGGGTCTTTCTATACAGTAGTATGTCATTGATGTCAGACAGACCTGTAAACATTTTTATATGTACCTGTAGAAATAAAGATTATTATTATTTTATTATTATATGTAGGTGTATTTAGACTGTTACTTATAAAGCAGTCAGATGAAAGTTGAATAATAGTAATTTAATCCAACTGTACGTATAATTGTACGTTATAGTATGTAAGTAGAAGCTGCTACTGTCAGTAACTGGTTAATTAACAAAGACAGTAAAAGTACTAAAATAACACTGGCCAATAAAAGTTTTTTTTTTTTTACTTTTAAAAATATGTTCTGAAATTAGTTTTCCTCCACCACGTCCAGTTTTAGTGAAACGGAACCCCCACGGTGAACGATTTCAACAAGACATAACCATTATTGAGAAGAAATGTCAGTGAAACCTGACGATCAGTTTGATGGTCGACTACTACTGGACAGTGGTGGCAGCAGACCAATACCGAAAACACGCGACAAAGTCAGAAAACTGCAATGCAAATATATTTGTTACTGTATGGAAATTTCTCTTATTCTGTTATGTATGATATATATATATATATATATATATATATATATATATATATATATATATATATATATATATATATATATATATATATATATATAAATATATATATATATATATATATATATATATATATATATATATATATATATATATATATATATATATATATATATATATATATATATATATATATATATATATATATATATATATATATATATATATATATATATATATATATATATATATATATATATATACATATACATATATATATCATACATAAAAAATAAGAGAAATTTCCATACAGTAACAACAATAATAAAAAAAATTCGTTGCGTTTGTTTATTATTAAATTATAGTAAACTTATATAAAATATATTTAGTTGTATTAAGCTAAAAAATGCAATTGTTATAATTAGGTTAGGCAAGTTTTCTAAGGTTCTCTTGGTACAAATTTATTAATTTTTACATTAACATAAATGAAAAAATATATCTTCAAACGTATAAGAGAAAATTTTACAAAGGACTTAATTTCACATGAGTTCTTGCTAATTGACCAATTTTACCTATTCGGCACGACATATAGAGGAAGTGGAATATTCAAATGGCTTCAGAAAGAAATCTAAATATACTTCCTTGAAGCCTTTTTATCCACTTCTCCGAGGCTATGGGTCCCACAATTTACACAGAAGTGGACCCCATCCTATATATATATATGAATATATATATATATATATATATATATATATATATATATATATATATATATATATATATATATATATATATATATATATATATATACATGCATATATATACGCATGTATATACGCATATATATTTGTGTATATATAAGTGCGTGTGTGCGCGCTTTGTATCCTCTGTATGTCAGTATAAGTTGAAATTACTGTAAACAGAATGAAACATTTTCCCAATAAAAGCGTGTTTTGCAACGTGCTTTTTTTCACTACTAAAGGCAGTACGCAACTCGATTCCAGAAGTTCGGATGTTTTATTGAATTTACGTGGGCGGTAAACGATCGCTGTATATTTTTCCAGACATTATTTCTCTCCTCCAGTGAAGAGTGCTGTGAGCAGTATGCCTTTTGTGAGAGCACAAGGGATTTATATGACCAGTGTCATCATTGCTTGACGTTCATTACATAGAAAGTTCTTAGAGTACAGCCTATTAGTTTCCAGTCCTTTGTTGCATTTGATTTTATTTATTCTTTGAACGAAGGTCAACTGACGCTACTCCTGACTTGATTCTGTCTGTGATTTTTATTTTGTTAATTTTCGTGTATTTGTTATTTTCATATCTAAGTATATATATATATATATATATATATATATATATATATATATATATATATATATATATATATATATATATATATATATATATATATATATATATATAAATATATAATTCCTGAAAGAAATCATTTTCTTCTCAAAATTCCTGTGAAAACAGACAATTCAAAGGATATTTTACAATAATGAATTTGATTTATACTTCAAATACACAAGTAGCATTCACAGAAAACGAGATATTAACATGAGCAAATATTTCCTATACGTACTCCAATAGTAGGATTCAAATAGAGAGAGAGAGCGCGCGCGCGCGCGCGCATGTGTGTATGTACTCACCTAATTGTAGTTGCAGGGGTCGAGACTTAGCTCCTGGCCTCTGTGTGTGTGTGTGTGTGTGTGTGTGTGCGCTCACCTATTTGTGGTTGCAATGGTCTATTCACAGCTTCTAGTCCACCTCTTCGTTGGTCGCTACTAGATCCACTCTCCCACTGCTCCGTGAGCTTTATCGTACCTCTTCTTAAAGCTATGTATGGATCCTGCCTCCAATACACCACTCTCCATATTGTTCCACTTCCTGACAACTCTATAACTGAAGAAATAATTCCTATCATCCCTGTGACTCATCTGAGTTTTCAACTTCCAGTTGTGACCCCTTGTTGCTGTGTCCCATCTCTTAAACATTCTGTCCCTATCCACCGTGTCACTTCCACTCAGTATTTTATATTTTATAAGTCGTTATCATGTCCTTCCTGTCCCTCTTGTCCTCCAGTGTCGTCATGTTTATTTCCCCTTAACCTCTTCTTGTAGGACATACCCCTTAGCTCAGGGACTAGTCTTTTTGCACTTTATCTAATTTCTAGACATGTTTGACCAGGTGTGGGTTCCATACTGGTGCTGCATACTCTAATATGAGCTTGACGTACACGGTGTAGTGTCTTGACTGACTCCTTATTGAGGTATCGAAATGCTATTCTTAGGTTTGCGGGTCGCCCTTCTGCTTTAGCAGTAATTTGCTTCAGAAGATATGCTCGGTATGATACTCACCCCAAGATCCTTTTCCTTGAGTTAAGTTGCAGTCCATTGCCCCCCTAGTCTGTACCCCCTCTGCGGTCTTCTTTCACCTTCACCAAGCTTTACGACTTTGTACTTGGCGCGGTTAAATTCCAGGAGCCAATTGGCTCATGCGCTTGAATTCTCGCATTAGCTTCACGTCGTCTGCAAACAAATATACCTCTAAACCTACCCCTTCCGTTATGTCATTCACATATACCAGAAACAGCACTGGCCCTAGGACTTACCCTTGTGGAACCCCGCTCGTGTATGTGTGTGTGTATGTATGTTTGTGAAAGAGAAGGGTGAATTTGGCTTAGTTTGATGAATCGTGTCTACTAATAACACAGTAGCTATCAGCTTTTTGTAACCAACACACTATCTAAGAGGACAAATTGAAGAAATGATGTGTAATGGGTGTACCTCTGCCCATCTCACACAATCTCCCTTTTCTACTGTATACCAATTCTACTTTCAGGAATGTGCCATCACTTTCTAACAACATAAGGGACGTTTTTCATAAAGCAAGAAACACTGAACTTAACCGCTAACAAGTGGTTTCCTCGGTCCTGTACAGAGATGAATGGTGGAAGATGAGAGGGTGTTTGTTGGACTGATTACCTCAAACTCCATCTCCTCTTCTACCAACTTAATCACTTAACCATCGATCCAACAAAGATCCTACAAATACCATGCACCCAGCAGAGCTAGGTGTTATTCATGGTACGAGGACACTAACGGCAGTGGTAAGCTCAGAGCTAATTTCAACCTTCTCCCATTTGAATACCAGCCTCCATGGGGCAGGACAGTGTGACGCAGGATTGAATCTCGGCCAACCGCAGTTTGGTAAATGATTCAATACCACTTGTTTCGCGGTTACATTACTATGTAGACTGCTTGTGGAGGCTGGTATTCAAATGGGAGGAAATTGAAATTAGCCCTGATCTTACCACTACCATGAGTGTCCTCGTACCATGAACAACACCTAGCTCAGCTGGGTGAATGATATTTTGGTCAATTAGCAATAAATCATTTAAAATTAAGTCCTTTCTAAAATTTTCTATTATACATTTAAAGATTTTTTTTTCACGGCACGCATAACTGCGATAACCCACCTCAATTACTGGGAACGCTTGAAGTTTCTAAACCTGTACTCCCTAGAACGCAGGCGGGAGAGATACATTGTTATATACACGTGGAAAATTCTCGAGGGATTAGTACTAAACTTACACACGAAAATCACTCCCTACGAAAGCAAAAGACTCGGCAGGCGATGTAACATCCCCCCAATGAAAAGCAGGGGTGCCACTAGCACGTTGAAGGACAACACAATAAGTGTCAGGGGCCCAAGATTGTTCAACTGCCTCCCAGCATACATCAGGGGAATTACCAACAAGCCCCTGGCTGTCTTCAAGCAGGCACTGGACAGGCACCTCAAGTCGGTACCTGACCAGCCAGGCTGTGGTTCATACGTTGGACTGCGTGCGGCCAGCAGTAACAGCCTGGTTGATCAGGCTCTGGTCCAGTATGAAGCCTGGTCACAGACCGGGCCATGGGGGCGTTGACCCCTGGAATTCTCTCCAGGTAGACTTCAGGTAATGTAAAAATTAATAGTTTTGTACCATAAGAACCTTATAAAACTTACTTAACCTTATTATAACAATCGCAATTTACTTTAAACTAATCCAACTAAATATATTTTATATAAGTGCACTTCCACTACACCCGGGGCGGTGGTAGTTGCCACCACCACTGCCACTACCACCGTCCTTTCACCTTTGCCACCAGCACTGCCACTATCACCGCCCTTTCACCTTTGCCACCAGCACTGCCACTATCACCGTCCTTTCACCTTTGCCACCAGCACTGCCACTACCACCGCCCTTTCACCTTTGCCACCTGCAATTTCATTACCACTTCACCCTTCACCTCTGCCACCACTACTGCCACTACCACCGCCCCTTCACCTCTGCCACCAGCACTGTCATTATCACCTTCCCCATCACTTATACCACCAGGACTGTCACTGTAAGAGAGATTGCGATATGCTCTGTGAGATTGTGATATATATAGCTCTTTAAGAGAGACCGTAATATATATAGATCTCTAATAGAGACCGTGATATACATAGCTATGTAGGAGAGATTGTGATATATATATAGCTATCTAGGAGAGATTGTGATATTAATTTCCATATGATGATTTTTAAATGCCTCCTTAGAATCACTATAAATTTGCAATGCTAATTTTAAACTGTATGCGACACAGCACTATTGCAATCGCGTGTATTGAAGTGCAGGTGGACTGGGGTTCTGCAGTACGGTGATACCTTTCTTGGGTCACGCGGCTACCGAAGTACATCTATAGTAGTTTACACTGCAGTTTGGGTTCTGACTCCACCGGTGTCCACTCAAACAGTGAGACTTGTCCTCTCTAACATGGAGCTATTGTTTGGTTATGGCTTGAAGCATGACTTATGAAGTGAAAATTAGACACATGTGCAACATCTGGGTATCTTTATTGTATACGTTTCGCCCTCCAGTGTCTTTATCAATACAGATTCAAAGACATAATTGGAAGACAGAAGAACCAAATATAAAAGATGAGGTAATCAGTCCCTCATCTTTTGTATCTAGTTCTTTTGTCTTCCAGTTATGTCCTTGTAGTTACTGTATACCAGTCTTGTAGCTACTGTATACCAGTCTTGTAGCTACTGTATACCAGTCTTGTAGCTACTGTATACCAGTCTTGTAGCTACTGTATACCAGTCTTGTAGCTACTGTATACCAGTCTTGTAGCTACTGTATACCAGTCTCGTAGCTACTGTATACCAGTCTTGTAGCTACTGTATACCAGTCTTGTAGCTACTGTATACCAGTCTTGTAGCTACTGTATACCAGTCTTGTAGCTACTGTATACCAGTCTTGTAGCTACTGTATACCAGTCTTGCACATGACTCTCCAACTTTTAACGCCACAGGTGACGCCTCTGACGATACGGTTGTTAACCCTCACTGCCCACCTCTGATGTCGAGGCTGTCACTTCCACCGCTACTGGTGCTAATGCTGACCTTACTGCACCTACTGGTGGTGCTGCTGACCTTACTGCACCTACTAGTGGTGCTGCTGACCTTACTGCACCTACTGGTGGTGCTGCTGACCTTGCTGCACCTACTGGTGGTGCTGCTGACCTTGCTGCACCTACTGGTGGTGCTGCTGACCTTACTGCACCTACTGGTGGTGCTGCTGTCCTTGCTGCACCTACTGATGGTACTGCTGACCTTGCTGCACCTTCTGATACCAACGTTACAGACGCCTTTGACTGGCATCATAATATTGATGTGGTTTCTATTACAACTAAATTCTCCCTCTCCTTATACTCTGATTCTTGTTTATTAGTGTGGGTAACTTAGTTTCAGTAACTGCAATAATATTTTGTAATTGTAAAGTTTTCTCTTCGCTGCAATTTGACGTTGGTAATAATTAAAAATTTGAAACTTTTTCTGCAAGAAAATGCGTTGAATGATTGCAAGGTTCTAGTGGTTCGTAATTTTAGCCAGTAAATGAACTGAGGTATGATAATGGGATTTATGCTGTAAAAGACCTAAACTAAGGTTGTATAAGAACTGAAGTATGATAACAGCTCTAGGATGATAACAGCTCTAGGTTGTATAAGAAATGAAGTATCATAACAGCTCTAGGATGATAACAGCTCAAAGTTGTATAAGAATTGAAGTATGATAACAGCTCTAGGATGATAACAGCTCTAGGTTGTAAAGAACTGAAGTATAACAGCTCTCGGATGATAACAGCGCTAGGTTGTATAAGAACTGAAGTATGATAACAGCTCTAGGTTGTATAAGAACTGAAGTATGATAACAGCTCTAGGATGATAACAGATCTAGGTTGTATAAGAACTGAAGTATGATAACAGCTCTAGGATGATAAAAGCTAAAGGTTGTACAAGAATTGAACTATGATAACAGCTCTAGGATGATAACAGCTCTAGGTTGCATAAGAACTGAAGTATGATAACAGCTCTAGGATGATAACAGCTCTAGGTTGTATAAGAACTGAAGAATGATAACAGCTCTAGCATGATAACATATCTAGGTTGTACACGAACTGAAGTATGATAACAGCTCTAGGTTGTATAAGAACTGAAGTATGATAACAGCTTTAGGATGATAACAGCTCTAGGTAGTATAAGAACTGAAGTATGATAACAGCTCTAGGATGATAACATATCTAGGTTGTACAAGAACTGAAGTATGATAACAGCTCTAGGATGACAACGCTTTAGGCTGCATAAGAAATGAAGTATGATAACAGCTCTAGGATGATAACAGATCT